>CM067370.1:74731811-74741811 GCA_034401795.1 Chaetoderma sp. LZ-2023a
TAAACTCTCATATTAATAGATGAAACGTTAATAACATTATTTGCTGTAACGCCAGTGAGAGTGTTAATTCAAAAGTGGCAATTATATTGATATGCCTATACTATCGCGTCATTCATTTTTCTAAAGATCAAACCTTGATGTCAAAATCGGCACCATCAGAGAAATCAGACAAAGGGTGGTTATTATATATTCTTCAACATTTCCGCAAATATAGTTTATATATTCTTAACACCGCTGAAAAGAACCCCCTTATAAAACGCAATTCGCAATTTTATTGCGATAGTGTTGGATGACACTGAGAAAAACGTTCAACTTATGACGTCATACGCCTCATCTTCGAATAGAAATTTAACTTATGTATCACAAATTTAAATAACGAAGATATATATTTCTAATTTGAGCACAGAGCTTACAATTATATTTTTGAAAACGTTACGGTCTGTAGATTCATTTTATACAAAGTAGTGTAGAGGGTCTGGAGTTTCCCTTTAAGTACTTTACTCTGAGGTCTTGGTATTTAGGACATGTAAAAAGGAAATGGTGCTCATCTTCAACGCAGCCTAGATCGCAAGAATAACATATTCTATCTTGCCTTTCTAATTTGAGGTATCTACCCTTTTCGATCTGCAGTACATGTGCACTCATTCGGAACTTTGTGAGTGCTACTCTGTATTTTCGGTTATACCTATCATCTAGTAAACAGTTTTCCATAGCAAACGCACATTTAGCGGTTTTATAAAAGCTATGGCTGGTGTCGTTTAATGACGCCGACCAGTAAGAAATAAACCTGTTTTGCAAATATTGTTTAATATTTTTTAAAGTGGCATTACTATTCTTTGATCCATGATTATTCCTAAGCTCTGTAAAACCGAGGTTTTCCAACATTTTTCTAATGCTTGTGACCCAGTTGGTGCTTATTGCTGAATTGTCGTTCTTATACATGTCTGGATATGCTTTGTAAATAATCGATGTTTTCGGGATTTCGGAAACGATGTGTATCCAATATTTTATAGCGTGTACTATAGATTGGATATAGATTGGATAGTGGCCTACTTCACCAAGGACACATAAGTTTGGTGTTTTAGAATGAACGCCTAGTATGTTTTTGCAAAATTTTAAATGAAGATGTTCACCTTCGAAGCTAGTTACAAATTTGTCTTCTATCACTTCGTTTCTCTCAATGGACGGTAGTAGATTTAGCGGGCCCCATACTTCTGCATTATAGGTAAGAATGTGTCGTATTAATGTATCAAACAATTTAAGTTGATTATCGACCGATAGATGATGGAATTGGTTTAAGCTTTTCAGGCTAAAGATGGCCCTCATTGACTTTTGTTTTAGATCATCTTGAGCGGATTTTAATTTCCCGTTACAATGTGGCTTTATGCCGAGATATTTACACGACCTCACAATCGATAAGCATTGCTTATTGTATAGGAATCTGTGTTTGGTTATTAATTTTCCACCTTTATTAAATACCATTACTGAAGTCTTGACTAGATTTACCGTAGGACCCCACTCATTACAATATTTGCTTAACTGATCGCGTGCATTTTGTAGACCCTGAGCTGAAGTGGATAAAATAGTGATGTCATCTGCGTAATTTAGGCATGGGACAATTTGATCATATAATTTAGGCGGATCGCAGCTAGAATTAAATATTTGTACAATATCATTGATAAAAATGTTAAATAAAACAGGACTGAGAACATTACCTTGATGGATACCAACATGCACTGGGAATGTAGTAGTAAGGCCCGTGTCTGTCTTCACACACGATTCTGCGCATGCATACATATTTCTGATAGTTTTATACATATAGCCACTAATTCCATGACTCAGTAATTTACAAAACAGCGCTTCATGCATGACAGAATCAAATGCTTGTTTAAAGTCAACATATGTGAGTCATTACAAATCATAGACGGACACAAAGTCAATCAAATGCAGCACTCAACAACTGTTTAACATAGAGATACTATGTGTGATGATAGCGCAACAGCGATGGTCTGTGTTGGGACATGCTCTGCTCTGTAAGCACTAGAATTTGCAGTCGCAGGTGCTAATAGGTATCAGGCGCGCAAAGGACGGCACAACATCAAATGTATCAAATGCCTTTTTGAAATCCAGATATATTGCATCTACCGAATGATCCTCATCAATTGCCTCGTCCATTTATCGGCGACATGAAGAAGCTGCAGTGGTGTTGACCTGCCACTAATAAATTCAAACTGTTTTTTCACCAAGGACTGTAACCTTTATCAAGGACTGTGACCTCAGCAAGGATGCTATGTTCCTGTTTCGCTTTATTGCTCATACAGAGACGAGCATAATTATAATAGTTTCGTATTTAATGGTCCGAAGATACCGGTAAGGTATATATCAATTGCTTACCGGCTCTTGTAGCGTCCAACCAGGGCCCTGTTTGCGTTCTACCAGAATGGTGAACTAACCTTACCTAGTGCAACATATGGATAATATTGACATGGACTTATGAATCGACATGATCCGAAATCATGTCTTCACAATCTGGATTGAATAACAACCCAGATAACGCAGCTTACTGGGCCGATGCTGGACCGATACCGGGCCGATACATGCGCTATCAAGGGACGATCTCCGGCCTTTTTCTGGCTCGTTTTTATTTACGTCACAAGGTCACCGGAGTGACACGCTTGTACTGCAGGGTATGACTAGGCCTATGACACAAACGGAAAGAAATTCCTTCTCGTAAATGCAAACATAATAATAATAATAAGGCCCCAACCAGCGCTAACTACATGTGCCAGGCGGCCCAGAACCTGGTAAATTTGGATTATCAGATAATTTATTATGGTCCTGCACCGAAAGGTGCGGAAGCCCTGTCGTAATCACTGCGTTTTGTACGCAGATGCGCCTTTTAAGAGATTCACCTTTATAGGGCCACGATTTTGTGTGAAAATAGGATTTTTAATGCCAAAACTCACGATCTTTGACAATTTTCTCGTAATCATATCTCGTATCATACAGCACGGCCTAAACTAATCTAATGAAACCTGGCAGGTGGCTTCTTTAGGTGGATAAATGTGCCTTTTGCAAGATTCGCCTTTATTTGTTCAAGATTTTGGCTGAAAATTTGCTTTTTTATGCAAAACTTCACGATTTGTTAATGTTCTTATATTATACAGAGCCAGTCCAGATATTTTAATGAAACTTGGTACATGTCTCAATTATGATATGCAGATATGCCTTTTGAAGGATTCACCTATATAGGTTAAAAATGGGCTTTTAAATGGAAATTATACTCACGATTTTCATAAATTTTCTCGTAAACACCATATCATATAGAATCACTTAAAATAATTTAGTGAAAGTGGCTTATTTATGATGGGTAGATGTGCCTTTTGAAGGATTCACCTTTATAGGTCAAGACTTTGGTTGAAATGCGCTTTTAAATGCAAAATCGCACGATCTTTGTCAATTTTCTCGTAAACACCATATCATACAGAATCACTTAAAATAATTTAATGAAACTGCGGGTGCCTTCTTTATGAAGGGTAGATGTGCCTTTTGAAGGGTTCATCTTCATAGCCCCAAAGTTTTGGAGAAAAAAATGGGCTTTTTAAAAACTCGTGATTAAACAACATAGCATACAGAACCGCTTACGAAAATTTAATGAGACATAACAGGTGGCTTCTCTATGATAGGACGGCTTATGAAGATTCACCTACATAGGTCCAAGACTTTTGGAGAAAATGTTTTTTCAATGCTAAAACTCACGATTATTGTCAATGTTCACGTAAACAGCATAACATACATAATCGCTTAATTTAATGAAACTTGGCATGTCGCTGCTTTATGATGGATAGATGTGCATTTTGAAGTATTCACGTTTATAGGGGCAGCATTTTGGGTGAAAATTGGCTTTTTAGTGCAAAAACTCACGATTTTTGTTAATTTCATTTTTTATGTGAAGGCTTTAAATAAAATTGCTACATAGAGAACGATATGCTCAGTGAGTGTGAAGCCCTCTGCGGCAAATGTTTTCTAGTGGGATCAGTTATTTCAACATCGACCCTTAGCTACAAGGTAAGTCAAGCACACCGTTTAGTAAAATTGGTTCAACTTCAAATCCTAGTGCGCGGTCACCTCTTAATCTGTAGGATGATGTAGGGAGGTAAATAAAAACGCGGCTAACCGAAGCATCTTTAACTACAGCCTAATGAAAACACCTCCTGATCCAAAAATATCTCTTAGACTGCCGGTTCTCCCCCATAAATAAATTTTGCCATAACATACTTGCAATATATAGCTCTTCCATTCGCGACACTATGCTTGCAGATGGTGGCAGAAGTAGTATATTTGTATACATGTAAATTTGAAAGGAAAGCTGACGCGCATGTCGCCAGTATTGATATCACATAGGCATGTGCCATAGACGACGCATTATGACATACACTCGTTAAAGTTCTGCTACAAATTATCATCTAAACAATTTCACTGAAAGTAAATGCTACATTGCTTTCAACACCTGTGTTAAGATATTCATTTAAGAAATTGAGACTCAGAGGCCTACATTGAATGGGCCCAATGGCGATAAATTTGAAATCTATACATTTTGCTTAAAGACGACAGAACGAATTTCCCATGAGAATAGTTAGAATGAGCACGTCTATGTGATCTATGCACGAGGCAGTTGCTTCATAATCTCCGGGAGGCCTGGAATGCATTGCGTATGTTCAGTACACGGAATACTCATTATGTCATAATTTGACGGGCGGGTACACGACTAATCCTCCGTCACACCAATACATCATAGGCACGGTTAAGCTATGCACTATAAATCTAAGTTATACTTTCACTTTACACAATTAATGCCATGGGAATTATAAATCATGGAGACGGTCGGATATATTAGCTTATGCAACCCGCCATCTCGCTGGTTCTACCAGTCCCACGCACGCGCGCACTAACGCACGGACTCCATCACATATCGCTGCCGCTTCTGTTCTTGCCAATCGCCACTCAATCTGTGTTTCGCCCCTCCCACCCCCACCGCCCACCCATATCGTTCAATGTTCTCTTAGACTGCCTTATCATCATCATCATCATCATCATCATCATCATCATCATCATCATCATCATACATATTGCCATTTTCAATTTCATTCTTATTGCCGACCGTGTTGCCTCATCGCCATCCTCATACGAACAGAAAGAACCACACATATTATATCCATCTGACCCAATAATTAATCTCGACACAAAATCACAATCTGCGACCATAATGAGGGAAACAGGGCAATGCATACCACAATTACACCCATTTCTTCAACAGATAGACTGGTGTATAAAGAACATTGCCAACCAATTTCATCTGAGAGACTACAGCGAACATTGTGACGCAATCAAAAAGTTGTATTGTGTTCAGGATAGCAGCTCGTATATCTGGCTACCGTATGTCACAGTATTTAGAAAACCGAGCGACTAACACAAAGTTATTCATCGATATTGTGTTTCGGCATCATCATCATCATCATCATCATCATCATCATCATCAACTAAAATAAAAAGTTGACAAGGTGGGCCTCAAGTGATGCAATGTTTAACATAGCGAATGTATTTTAGTTAATGATGTCATAGCTACACGGTTGTGCTGGGAGGCATGGGCGAAATATGATGAAGAAAGGAAGTGGATGTGAATGAGGATGGGGACAGAAGAGTAGGGGAGATGGGGGCACGTTGAGCCAAAAAAATTGTATTGCAATATAACTCCCCCTTTAATACAATATATCAATTCGTTTTATGCTCAAAGCAATGGCTATATATGTAGTCTGTGAAATTACTCAGGAAGAATTCTACCCTTCCTCCAAAATAAAAAGTTACTGGTGGATTTGTGGTTGAGTTTTGTGTGTCACAATGTGCCCCGGGACCGGGGCACTTTGTGACAGAAGCTGGGGCACATTGTGACATACTACAAATAACTGTTTAAAGTGTCAAACAATAAGGCTTGTCGACAAAGACCTCTATTATAAGCAATATACATCTAAATGCTTGAATCATTAAGGTAATATTACTGTGTGGGGATTGCAGATCATAGGCAATGCTCCATAGGACAGATCATGTTAGCACGAAACGGAGCTGTACGAAGCGTCAGAAAACGTAAAACCAATCTGCATTAAACCATATCAAACGAATATAACAAGAAACAACTAACTAAGTAACAAACGTACCATCGACGATGACCAGTCAACGTGGTGGTCAGTAAAATATCAATCTGAATCACAACCTGAATCACAGTTGTCACATACATAATATCTAGTGTCACGAGATGTACACTCTTCGTGAGCCCAATGATGACATTGCAAACACTGAACCCACTGTTAACCAGAGCGGCTGTTCTCATAGCTCTCACAGCAGACAAGACATATGCTATCTTCTTCCTCATCTGAACTGGATTCATATTTCAACTTCTTTTCCCCTCTCTTTCCTTTTCCCCTACCCTTCTGCAGTTGCGTTTTAGCTTTCACAGATTGCTGTTTTGATGATTTGCCCTTGGTGTTCTGCCTCTTTGCACCCCGGGCAGCGATTGCCTCCTCTATTGCTGTTTTCTCTGGTGTGTCTGTGAGCACACGTGTGCGCATCTTTCGTCCAGTATTTGGTATTTTACGTGCAGCTGCCTTTGGATAAGGAAGGATCTCTTCTGACGTTCGCAAAACTGTTGGCGTATTACAAGGACTCCCAACGGGCGTAGGTTGTTGCTCCAACTCAATGGCCTTGCGTATGGATGGATCGGGACATGGCATTGCCGATTCTAGGTTAGATGGTGAAGTTGGAACTGGAGTGCCGTGGTCAGTTGCTTCATTTGTCGTGCTAGTTGATGGACTAGATACAGATATAGGCAATGCTGATTCTGGAATGGATGGGACAATGCCAGATGACTCACTCGCTTTACTTGTTGAGGCGTGGTCAGTCGGTATGGTTGGTATTAGAGTAGTAGTAGTAGTAGTAGTAGTAGTAGTAGTAGTAGTAGTAGTAGTAGTAGTAGTAGTAGTAGTAGTAGTAGTAGTAGTAGTAGTAGTAGTAGTATTGGTTGCGTGATGGTTCGCTGGAGCACTTGATTCTCCTGTTAGTGATGTGAGAGGAAGGTGGGCGGACATTTGCTTATCACTGATTGCGGGTTCTGAGGTTGTATTGTCATGTGCATCAGGATTGGGTCGATCTGTTACATACGCTGAGAGAAATTCATCTTCTCCAAACACATCACGATTAGACGGCATGATGCCAGTAGCAGAAACCCCTGACTGGATATTCTTAGGTGTAAATGCCAACGGATATGCTACCCCTACTACCCCGGCAATATCATAGATCGTCATTGGAACGCCAGCGTTGTTAACCATCCAGGCGTCACATGCTGCATTATAGTAGCATTTGAATGGGCCATACACCGAAGGATCTAATGGCTGGAGTTTATGACTGCAATGCGGTGGGAAGCTAAGTATTGTAATGCAATTGTTCTTTGATAGCTCTAATAGGCCTATCGAAATGTGACTCTCATGATTATCTAGCACAGTAATGACAGGTTTCTCCTTAGAACAGTTTGAGTGCTTTATGAAATGTTCCATCCATGTCAGAAGTTATCAGCAGTCATCCACCCACTAGTATGAGCTGCTCAGATTATTCCTGGCGGTGCTCCCTTCAGCATGTGATCTTTCAAATGCACGCGTGGAAAGATCATTAATGTAGGAATAGAGTTTTCAAGCGCATTTACCACACAGCACAGTACCACGCTCTGCGGAAGTCAGTCTGCCAACTTGTTTCACACCTTTTAACGCAATGACCGTAACAGGCTTTTGGACAGTGGTCACTCCAGTCTCATCTACATTGTAGATGCACTGAGGTTCGTACGAATGTCGTGACAAGACGTGAAGGTTATCAATGAAATCACACACATTCTTCCTATTAAAGAATGTAGAACGCGACAAACTAGTTCCGAGTGAAAGGGTTGAGTGCCGTTTCAGGAAACCTTGCATCCAGTCTTCACCCGCACATTTATTTTCAGTCTAGGACGTAGGTATATTAATATTGTTCATAAATGCCAACTCATGGGCAAGCTTTTTGATTGTCACTTTTGATAAGCCATAGTTCATCTTGGCTGCTTGTGATGGGTAGTTTACAATGAGAAGTTCGTGTACACGGGAAAATAATTGACGCGTGTTATACTTAGCCACATACGATGCATCAACGTCACGTTTAGGTTTTGCAATAAACCTAGTTAGTGTCATCCTATCAATATTAAATTGCTTAGCGGTTTCACGAACTTTCATTCCATCGCCTATTACTGCTTTTGCTGCCCGTTTCATAAGGGCTGGGTCTACCAAACCTCTAGTCGTCTTTCTCGTCCTATTGCGAGCCATGTTAGTCGCCTAGAACCCGAGAACATAAACTATGTGAAGGTGTAGGATACAGCAAAAAATGAGTAGGGCCTATGACAGTAGTAGTAGTAGTAGTAGTAGTAGTAGTAGTAGTAGTAGTAGTAGTAGTAGTAGTAGTAGTAGTAGTAGTAGTACTAGTAGTAGTAGTAGTAGTAGTAGTAGTAGTAGTAGTAGTAGTAGTAGTAGTAGTAGTTGTCGTTGTTGTTACTATTGGGTTTTTTTTGTTGTTGTTGTTGTTGTTGTTGTTGTTGCTGTTGTTGTTGTTGTTGTTGTTATTGTTGTTGTTGTTGTTGTTGTTGTTCTTGTTCTTGTATTGCTGTGCGCGTTAGATACTTTTGTATTTGTATATTGTACAGGGTACATTGAGCCACATGAACAATGTGCCCGGCAAGAACGGCTCAATGTACCCGAAACTACCCTCCCACATGTTACCGGACGCAATGCCAAAACTGTACAATAAATCGAGGTCAGTATTATGCCTATGTTTAGTGACTAGGTCTATAAATTTAATATAAGACTTATGTCTGTTTGTAGCAAATTATTAGTAAAATGTAGAGTTGGAAAGATAATGTGAAAAATTTACTCAAACTTACCTAAATTGAAGTTTTCCGCCTCACATGACGTCATAATATTGAGATCCCACTGTATATTTATCCTTGTAAGGGGACTGGATCAATGAACCCGGTGGCTCAACGTACCCTCATCTCCCCTAATACGTAGGATGAGGTGATTTGGTGATTGTGGGAGCAGTGTTGTAGGGAAGGGAAAAGTGGATTGGATGCTGAGTCGGAAGGGGTAGGGGGGGGGGGGAGCATGACGATGAAGATGCTGGTGATAATTTTGAGCGACGAAAGATCAGTTTGCGAGGGTGATGATAATGCATAATATAGATGGGTATACAGCCTACGATGAGTAAATGAATCGCAAAATGCAATCGGAATTTCGTATCCGGCTTTTAGCTGATGATTTATTTTACCAGCATTTATCCGTCTGATCAACCTTTATGCTTGGCTATCGAATAATTAAAATGAAGAAAGTTGCGTGGAGTTTAATTACCTTAACTGAAAGATGTTGTCATTTGGGCTCATGCGATTCTTTTTAGCAATATAAGATAGGTGATTGACAGAACATGTTAACTCTTTGACTCCTGAATGCCCAAAATCTCAGTTTGCAGATAAGCTAATTAGTTTCAAAATTTTCAACAAAATATATGTAAAATGTAATGAAATTTCGAAATCGTCCTTCCGGGTTCAAAAGGTTAAGAAAGCAACACTCCGTTTGCCAGCATCAGCCATGTGATAAGAGACCGCCTTATTGATCGTTTATGGACGCTTCTGAAGGTGGCCATTTCAGACAGGGTTGATCATCCAGAAATCGCTGCAGCTTTATTTAACCCCTGTATGACTGGAACGCCGTTTAAGGTGTGCCGCGATAACTGTTGTTAATATTGAGAATGGCGTTGCTGGTGTTGTTTACGTGAGAAACAGTTTCGGGTAACACCACGTGGTCCTAATGCGGCCCTACCTGATGGATGATGTAATATTTTCGATTGGAGAAACAGACTGAGTTTAAAATGTTATTCTTGT
>CM067370.1:74746811-74771811 GCA_034401795.1 Chaetoderma sp. LZ-2023a
TTCCGCCCGATGGGCCCCAAAAGGGTCGTGACGTGAAGGAGTCTCGTGGTGTGAAATAATTCATTAATCAATTCAACAGTAAGGGAAATTTAAATTTGTTATGGTATGTCCATGTTATGTCATCGTAATGCGATGGTTGTTAACATTATAATCATAATACAATATGACAGATTGTAGAGCTTTGTTTCGCGGCACGTTCACCCTAGCTTGTTTGTCTCTGACTAAGTTCATGTCATGCGACCATGCCCGGTTCCACAATACATTTCATGTCATACTTCTGGGCTATGCAACGACGATCAGTGATCCACTGATCGAGCTCCCCATCAACCCCGCTATTCTCCACTGTATCAGGTCCCTCTCAACCCCGCTATTCTCTCATGTAACAGATCCACTCAACCCCGCTATTCTCCACTGTAACAGATTCCTCTCAACCCCGCTATTCTCCGCTGTAACAGATCCTCTCAACCCCGCTATTCTCCCCTGTAACAGATCCATCTCAACCCCGCTATTCTCCCCTGTAACAAGTCCCGCTCAACCACGCTATTCTCTCCTGAAACAGGTCTCTCTTAACTCCGCTATTTTCGCTGTAACAGGTCCTTCTCAACCAGGCTATTCTCTCCTGTAACAAGGCCCCCTCAACTCCACTATTCTCCCCTGTAAGAGGGCCCTCTCAACCACGCTATTCTCCCCTGTAACAGATCCCTCCAAACTCCGCTATTCTCTCCTGTAACATGTCTCGCTCAACCACGCTATTCTCTCCTGTAACAGGTCTCTCTCAACTCCGCTATTTTCGCTGTAACAGGTCCTTCTCAACCAGGCTATTCTCTCCTTTACAAGGCCCCCTCAACTCCACTATTCTCCCCTTTAAGAGGGCCCTCTCAACCACGCTATTCTCTCCTGTAACAGGTCCCTCTGAACTCCGCTATTCTCCCCTGTTACATGTCCCTCTCAACCCCGCTATTCTCTCCTGTAAGAGCCATCTCAACTCCGCTATTCTTCCCTGTAACAGGCCCCTCTCCACTCCGCTATTCTCCCCTGTAACATGTCCCTCTCAACTCAGCTATTCTCCCCTGTTACAGGCCCGTCTCAACCCCACTATTCTCCCTTGTAACAGATCCCTCTCAACTCGCTACTCTCCCATGTAACATGCCCCTCTCAACCCCGCTATTGTCCCCTGTAACATGTCCCTCTCAACCACGTTATTCTCCCCTATAACATGCCCCTTTCAACCCCGCTATTCTCCCCTGTTACAGGCCCTCTCAACTCCGCCATTCTCCCCTGTAACATATTCCTCTCAACTCCGCTATTCTCCCCTGTAACATGCCCCTCTCAACCCCGATATTCTCTCCTGTCATACGTCCCTCTCAACCCCGCTATTCTCCCCTGTAACAGGTCCATCTCAACTCCGCTATTCTCCCCTGTAACAGGTCCCTCTCAACCCCGCTATTCTCCCCTGTAACAGGTCCCTCTCAACCACACTATTCTCCCCTGTAAAATGCCCCTCTCAACTCCGCTATTCTCCCCTGTAACAGGTCCGTCTCAACCACGCTATTCTCTCCTGTAACAGGCCTCTCCCAACCCCTCTATTCTCCCCTGTAACGGGTCCCGCGGAACTCCGCTATTCTGCCCTGTAACAGGCCGCTCTCAACTCCGCTATTCTCCTCTGTAATATGTCCCTCTCAACCCAGCTATTATCCCCTGTAACAGGCCCCTCTCTGCCCCGCTATTCTCCCCTGTAAGAGCCATCTCAGCTCCGCTATTCTCCCCTGTAACAGGACCCTCGCAACCCCGCTATTCTGCCCTGTAGCAGGCCCCTCTCATCCCGCTATTCTCCCCTGTTACATGTCCCTCTCAACAACGCTATTCTCCCCTGTAACATATTCCTCTGAACTCTGCTATTCTCCCCTGTAACATGCCTCTCTCAACCCCGCTATTATCCCCTGTCATACGTCCCTCTCAAACCCGCTATTCTCTCCTGTAACATGCCCCCTCTCAACCCCGCTATTCTCCCATGTAACAGGTCCCTCTCAACCACGCTATTCTCCCCTGTAACAGGTTTCTCATCATAAAACGGATAGTCCATAGTTGAACTCCGGGCTCGAGTTGTTCTTATATTTGGCATAACTATGCAATGGAATAAAGATATACATTCTATGATCCGAACACAACAAACTGCCAATGTAATTAACTATTTATCACCATTCTATTTCGAATCGAGACATTCAACTACATACGTCAGGCATTGCGATTCCACTACAATGCCATAGCAAAAGTTATGCCAGTCACGGCAATGTACCTCTGTTCAAATTGCTAATAATGTAGGCCCTACTACACAACTCTGTACAAATAACATAGCGCCAAAGCAATGACTGCAATGGCTATTAATGCACAATTCTTAGCGACCATAGGCCCGTGTGTGATTTATAGACGTCACAGGGGCCGTCACATATGCTATCATTCTGGACTCCTTGATGGCCAGCCATGTACGTATTATTATATTAATATATCCAGCTAAATGCTGTTATGTGGTTGCGATCACTGATAGGTGTGGCCCAAATATCCCAGTCGTCCCACCATCTATCGGACAGGGCAAGAGATACATTTCTATATTCCTCTAAGTACGCGTGCTAGTTTGTGCTACACATACATAGTGGTGCATTTTATCGACCACATTTACGTTTACCTTATGATCACTATATTGCCACCAGTAAAAGCATACCAACTTTGTGTCCAGAGCCATGTGCAAGATTCGTAGCCTGCGGGGTTCAACCATTTGATCGAAAATACATATCTGCTTGCAATGCATTTCACCATTTAACCATGAGTTGCTTGTCTATCTATACCTTTCTAGGGGAAGTATTTTGAATAGTAGGGGAAGAGTTAACCGAAAGCTGTTGATAATTATTATAATGTATTGCTATGCGTCTTGGCGACTTGGTAATTATGTATGCACCATGATGACCCACAAATAGCAATACTAATTATGACTGACGTACTGACGTTTAAAAAAAAAATTTATAATGTGGTGTTCCACTCAAAGCACGTGTGTTTTAAAAATAACGCAGAGGAAAAATCTGATGATATCTCTGAGAACGGTGACACTGAAGTTGTTGCTGTCTCTGACCATCTAGGACAGCAAAATTTTTTCAGTAACACAATTCTTAAAGCCAATAACAAATTAGCGATTAATTATAACCACGCAGTTAATGTCTGATGCTACGTCCAATGTAAAAGAGCTTGTGCAATCTTTACACAACAAACGACCATGTGATGATCAAATGCCAGTCTGTTAGTATATTTAGTGTATAGTGACGATGCTGATAAAAGGGTGGGGTATATGTGCACGTGTCGCCAATTTATTTTTTAACTTTAGTATGTTTTAGTGCACTTTTGTAGATTAATATTCAGATAGATAAGAGGTTTTCTTCGATGAAAGGCTATTAAAACTCGATTACCTCTAAGCCTCGCCCAGGATAGAGGAAAGTGACTAGCGAAGATTGCGTTAACCTAGTTACTTTAGATGTAACGAACTTAACCATTACAGGAACTAATGGTCACAAGACTGATATTCATTTTGAAAACGATATCGATGGAAACAGTTGCTGTCTTATAAAGCAACGGCTTGTGCCAGTGTCGTATTAAATATGCACACAAACATTTATTCTATATATACACTTAGATTAATAAGTGACACGTAACGGGTACCTACTAACTCAGTAAACCTGTCACAACTTATTACCAATATTATTTTGAGATCTACTCGCGTACGGCGTTAGTTATGATTTTAATCTCGTTTCCGACACGAGAAATGAAAGTAACTTCCCGTTACAATTTTCCTATCAATGAATCTAGAACGATTGTCTATTTTAGGATAAGTCGCTCAATGTATTTATGCACACTGCGCTCAGTCGTAATTATCACTAACGTTGCTGTCGGCATCAGTAAGTAGCGTCGTCAGTATGTTCGTTAACATACACAAAACATCAAACTAGTTTGACCGTTTACTAACTGTCTATATTTACTCAGTTCTGTACATGGCTACAAGACATCAATCTAGATTAATGATCCATGCATGTAGAAGTACCTGGCTCAGGGGCGCCCATCCCCGCTATGACATTGAAGCTCCCTTTTTGCGGCATTGGAGGAAGGGTCGGTCCGTTGTGAAGAAATTGTTTAACACTGCAAGCCCTTTGCTGTGTAAAGATTGCACAAGCATTTAGGGACAAATAACGCGGGTGCGTGCGTGCGAGCGTGCATGCGTGCGTGCGTGCGTGCGTGCGTGCGTGCGTGCGTGCGTGCATGTGTGTGTTTTGTTCCTGCGTCCTTGGTTAAGGGTTAGTGTTATGGTTAGGGTTGATTGTGCAGGATCCAGGGCCGGCTGGATAGGGTGTATGGGAGAAAATTGACTCCCGCTGTAATGAGGTGGATGCAAACTGCATCTTCTACCCCTGTTGTGGACGCCCCTGACCAGGCCAATGTTTCACTGATCAAAGGCCATAGAGATATTTCCTGTATGTTTATGCATGGTCATGCACACCGTATTAGATTAACTAGGTTACATATCCTCATAGTAATGAATAAAACATGTATATGATGGTTTAAGACGTAATTTATTCGACGAATAGTTAGTACAAGGTGAAAGAATTGGCGACGTCTTTACTTTTTGTCAAATTGCACTTATGTATTTCTATAGGTTAGCTATATGTTAGTAGGAAATTCCTGCCTTGTCCTCTGCATTTACAACCTATCCTAGCACATATAGTATTACATAAGCAAAACAAGTGTGGTTGTAAAATATATGAACTTTACTAAACTACTGACTTTGATATAAAACGATACACGATTTGAATAGCAGTTTGTATGGTACGAGAGTTGGGCCAGAACCGCCCTTTGATATAGAGCATTGGACATAATGAAGCGTGCTTGAGCATGCTGTATGAGCAAGTCCGGGCAGCAGCCATCAGATTCAAATAGAGTTGCCTTTCTCTAATATGGTTATGATGAAGCATCATAACTTCCAGGAGCTTGTTACCATCAGCAAAAAGGCCATCTACCCAAACGTGTTGCCACCAAGATCTGCAGCGATGAAATACCACAACCTCCGAGTGTTCCGTCAGATCCAACAGTGGAAGTGGAGTACCGTGAAAGTAGTTGAATATGGCTTGAACGTTTCTGAAGGATCAATGACGCTAGTACACTCGGACCTAGATCCTGCACCACATTCCCTTCTCGAACGAGTGAGGTGTACTTGTAAGTTGGGCTGTGGAACCTTGCGCTGCGGATGCCATCGTCATAGACCTGGATGTTCGTTGGCTTGTTCTGGATGCAGAGGGATTTGTCAAAACATGTCAAATGATGACTTAGTTACATAGTTACATAGCTATTTTTCTGCTGAATAGGGTAGACAGCATGTATCAGATCTTCATTGTCTTCTTCTGCATGTCTTCAGTCGGTTCTTTTTGTACCTGTTGTACACGTGGGTTGGTGCGGAAGAGCTAGATGGGAAAACCAGTTTTTAAAATCTGGTCTTTGTAGAACTTCATTAGGTGTTAGGCGTAGGAATCGTGACAACCTACTGAGGTAGACCATTCCAGTAATTTGTCACATGCATACTGAAGAATCTCTTCTGTGTGTTGCCTTTAAAGAGTTGCTATAGTAGTTTATAGGTGTGGTATCTCGTGCAATGTGCCTCCTCGGGTGGCAATAGATTCTCACGATTTACATCATAGATGCCATGAACGCACTTATATGTCTATATTAGGTCGCCATGCAAGTGCCGGGATATCAAACGTGGCAGCTTTAGTGCCTTCAGGCGGTCTTCATACGGGCTGTCCTTCAATCCTGATATCCGTTTTGTTGCTTGACGCCGTCACGCTGGACATTTTTGATTATGCAGACATCGTTCTTCTCCAAAGTGGACAATACGGCATTCAATATTCTGGACGTGGTATCACTAGGCTTTTGTATAGCAATACAAGCGTGTTTACCTCCAGGCAGACTAAGGATCTTCGTATCATACCAATGATCTGGTTGGCTTTGTTGACTGCTATCTCCACATGCTGAATTTTAGACTACCGTCAAAGCAAACTCACAGATCCTTTTCTCCGGCGGTGTCCTCTAGAGTGATCTCCTGACTGGTCTCTTACGTGCTATACATCAACTTCATATCTGAACTCGCCAAGTGCGTTACCTTACATTTGGAAGCATTAAATGGCATTTGACAGGTATCTGCCCTTAGGCTTTTAAGGTCTGATTGGAGCTGATCGTGGTAATATTTTGTAGCGATTCGTGACCGTAGCTTAGTATCATCGGCGAACATCTTGACTATGTTGTAGGCAAATTGTGGCATTTCGTTAATAAAATAGATGGACAGTACTGAACGGCACTGGCCGCAAAATAATCACTGGCGACAAGCTGTGGCCAGGGACCATTAACTGATACTTTTTGTATTCTGTTGTTGACTTGGATGATAATGAGAAATAAGCACTACCAGTGAATGTAGAAATGGCTTGCAAATCTCGAACTTCAGTGTAAGCTGTTAGTTGTGACGTCATAGAGTGATCATGGAGTACAAAAGACATCATTTTCGGTAGATTAGGCGCATGTTACCATCTCCTCGTAAAACATTTATGGGAGCTAAAATGAACCGTTCTCGAGATATATGCTATTTTATACTCGATTGGAAGCCATCCTGAAATTCAACATGTTCCACTCAAAAAGATTTTATTAGATTTTTTACATATCATCTAGGGGACCCTACTGAACAGATCCTATGTGGTTCCATCTCTGTTGCAATTAGTGATAGGTTTTGTCAAATGTGTGTTATTTTGACTGAACTATTCCACTGTTATCCAATTAATCTTGAAATTGACGCGCTTTCACAATTATGCCAATCAACCGCCACCCCCCCAATAAAACTCGTTTAAGCGACTCTATGTGGGTGATATTCGCAGTCATTAACTTCGCTCATCCATTCTATGCATAATTATAGATCCCAAATCTAGCTTGAACTGATTCATTACGATAACCTGTGATTAACCGGACCCTATAAACACGAACTCTGATCGGTATCGTATGAGTGAGCAAGTCATGCTGGATGGGATGAATTCCATTTAATTACCGATGTATGATCATGATTTCACGCGAACTTGTATTATAGCACATACACACTGAATAGACAATCTGAAATGTGTTGTGGTCTACGGTAGCAACAGTTTCCAATATATTTGGTTTTGTAATAATCTGCTGACGAAATAGCGTTTGGAAATACGTGTCTATCAATCATCTAGGGTACATAAATTCAATTTAATTACATGACAAATGGTGACATAGGATTGTAGCTTGTAGGTTTACGTTACAGCTATACACAACTAGCAGCATCCCACAGATGACCCGCTTCCACAAAGCGATAAAATACATGCGTAATCAGTGTTATATAACGTTTATATGTTTTGCAAAACGTGTTGAGTGAACAAAAATCAACATTGAAGTATTTACATTATTTATTTGTAGAATGTAAGCAG
The DNA here is from genome assembly GCA_034401795.1 of Chaetoderma sp. LZ-2023a. Taxonomy (NCBI): domain Eukaryota; kingdom Metazoa; phylum Mollusca; class Caudofoveata; order Chaetodermatida; family Chaetodermatidae; genus Chaetoderma; species Chaetoderma sp. LZ-2023a. The sequence continues at coordinate 74,754,335 of CM067370.1, forward strand.
TTTCCGATTCAGCTCATTGAAGTTTTCTTGAAGATAAAAGAATGTTTCAAAAACACATTGACAGTTTAATGAATATTCTGTTTGTTATTTTGAAACTAATTAGACAATGGACCTTTCCAGTTTATCCATCCATCATATGAAGTCATATGACGTCATAATCAACTACGAGACGTGTTGGATGAGGTAATAATCAATTACAACATGAAAAATCGATTTAGTCCGTCTTAAACACTTTATAGTCCGACACGTACGTACGAATTGTATGTCTTTACTATTTAATAAACATGATGTTGAATATTTTAAAACTAATTTGACTGTACACCATAGGCAGCAACAGCGCCCAGTAAAATTAGTCTCAAAATATTCAACAGCTTACCTGTATAGTTTTATGAAAATTGATAGTTCAGAGATCGATCGATCCCAAACACGAGCGATGTGTGGGTGGAGCTCAGCTACAGATGGTCGGGGAATAGCTAAAACTGGAAAGGTCCATTGAGCCACATGTACAAAGATGGCTCTGCAACATCTGCTTTGGGAAATGTAGAACGAGGTGTGTCATCAATTGAGAGCAGTAGTTACTTTCGCTAACTACGGGAAAGTGCGGGAAAGTGCGCACATAACTTCAAGGCTCTGAAAGCAGCAGATGAAACTGCAATAAATAATCAAAAGCAGACAACATCGCAAATTGTAAACTTCACAGCTGCTCCCTGCGTAATAACACCCGTAAAATACCACAGAAATTATACAGACTTGCCACCATATTCGACACAGTCGTCGTTCAGTGGAGTCCGCCTCACTTCACTATAGCACCCAAGCAGGAACGCAATGAAGCAACCTTGCCGTCTAACTCAAACATATACTAGTATCTCATACCAAGACGTTCATCAAGACCAAATAAGGGCCTATTGAGAAAGGTTGGATGCAAACCACCCAGGATATGATGAAGAAGATAGAGAAGATGGATACCATCAGCTGGCCAGAAAGAACCAAGTGATCATTTTCAGGTTTACGAAGTAGTCATAACTATCCGAAAGATCAGATATACAACCGGTTCAAAGTCGACAGTACATGCGCCCCTAACATAAAGCAAGTATCACAACAGCTCATACCTTAGGAGTCTATACCGTCTTTAGAGACACTAGCGCAACAAGATTGGTTATCATTATGCCTCTGCAGGAAAACCTCTACGACGACTTATGCAGCATAAGCTCAGCCAATAGACATTCTGAGAGAAAATGGTGTCATCATCTTAGGAAAAATGAAGAAAAAGAAGAAAAGAAGAAAAGACGACGACGACGACGACGACGACTACGACGACGACAACGAAGAAGAAGAAGAAGAAGAAGAAGAAGAAGACCGTTCACGATACTTTATTACACGTATTCCACTTGACAAAAAACCTTTTACGATACGATGCGCTTACATAGTATCACATAGTCGCCTTAAAATAGGTAATCACAAAATCATTAGCATATCACAAATTATATAGTATTACATAATTTACTTATAGCAAATATTATCTATACTAAGTAACGTATAAAAACCATAAAACATAACAAGTTATAAAAATTCGTTGAATATAAGATTATTGTTTTCAATAGTGCAAACTGTTAAACGCCCAAAAGTTCTCAAATACATCCTGGGTTCCTTTGTTGAGACAAAACTGAAATTCTATCTGTATACCCGAGTGTAATCTAGAGATACATTCTCGAAGTGGATCGATCTGTTTGTTTCCATCCATAAGACGTTGTCTACTAACATAAATAGCCATTTTGCTGTTGGGTTTGATCCAATTAGACAAACGGTGTCTACTTTTTCGTTCTGATTTCGCTGAGTATTGGGGGCAGGGAAATCCCCTTACATATAATCAACCACATTAAATGCATCGCTCACTAACAAATAAAGCACTGATCTTTTTACAGCTAAAAGCAAAGGTAGAATACCTGAGCACGTTAACACATATGAGCAATATCCTCCTGCTCACCACAGTGAGGACATTGATCATTAGGTCAATAATCTGCTCGGTAAAGAGACATCCATGTGCCCAATGCACTATGTAACATATTCCATGATAGGCCTCTCTGTCAAAGCGTGTACATGGATAAGCATAAAAATATCGACAATTTGTCATAGAGGTGATGTCTAACTACAAAATATCGGCTAATATATTAACACTATTGCCGTGTAAACTATTTGAATAACATTTTAATAATGACAATCTATATAATCCTTTCGGACAATTAGACGGACATGATACAGCGTATTTAATATGGCATTTAGTAACAAAAAGGTCTATTTTATACACTGATCTAGAAACATTACCTGGACTGTTTATCATTTCATGCCATTCCAATGGCAAACTATTCCATGAAATATTAAGTGTATTCTCTAACAACCGCTTAGAATGATTGCCGATTTTTGTGTGACAAAACTTCAATCAGCGCTAGCGGTAGCGCCGCTGTCCATAAGTCTATCAGGATTCGAATTCATTGCATAACATTGTTAACAAATCATAGAGAAATTTACAAAAACTATCTTGTGCTCTTTATCTGATTATCTTGTTCTAATTTAGTTGCCTTTATATTTATTTTGAAGAGATTTAATGATATTTTGAGAAAGTAACCTCAAATTGCATGGTAGTTTTACCATACAGCAATCGTGATTTTATTTTGAATAGTCACACGACGTGTAACACACGTGCCACACGTCTTCCTGCCAAGTCTACATGAATAAGGTTACACTTTTTAGTATAATTTCTAAAGCAAAGTTATCCTAGGCACTCATTGGGTGTGCATTATACATTTTTTTTTAAAGAAATAGTGTGAAGAATCATCTTCATTAAGATGTAACTCACCTGATGTTATGCGTGTTACAGGAATTGATTAGTCTATTCTATAGTATAAGTAGCTGACTATTCAACCCCAGTATGTTAGCTTTCCTTGGAATTGTAAGTTTCTTTCATGAAGTAATCTCAAGTTTTACTAGATATTAATTCTTTCATGCTTTCTTCACTCTGTTGTCTCATCTATTTATTTAGTCAATTATAACATGATTTATTTACTTACATCATGCACATTTAAACATGTTAGCTGTTTTGCAGCTATGAATCAACATTATTAGAGGACATGTGTCTCACTTAAATATGTATATATTAAATTTATTCCCTTTAAGGTTTCCTGGGCAATATACAAAGAATGATAGTGTGACGTCACGTGTCTTACAGCATATCAAGGCTTGATAAGCCGCCATATATAACGAGTAAAATTGCAACATTACAGATAAAACCTAATGCAGAATAAAAGTGCCAAGTAAATGTTATTTTATCTACCTATCTAGACTCACACTAATCACAAACATAGAGCATGACTATGCATATCTGGCCTATGTGTGTCGAGTTCGTCTACCGTTAGCTTAGTGATGGTTTTATGGGCCAAGATTTCATTCTAGAATGACATAACAGCTACTAAGTTCCAACACTAAATTTGTATTTTACATGTACATTTGTATAGTTGCGACAGATAATGGAGTTGGGTGGCCACAGAATTTCTCACTTATTGTCAATAGATTTAGCTGGAACAAGCTATGGCCCATAGAGCAGTAAATGTTTCATAACTCATATGATATTAACAATGAGTCATTCCCCAGGAACAGTAAGTCAGTTACATTTTCACACAGAACAATTCACCTTTCCAGAGTACCCACCCATCATATGACGTCATAATGAACTGCGTGGTGTGTACAATGATATCATAATGAATGACGTCATGAAGGACGTCGATAAGTACGTCACGAACGCATATTTAATGACGGTCTAGGCGTTGGTGTACAAATTGTTTGCTTTTACTATTTAATAAATATTCTGTTGAATATTTTGAAACTAATTTGACAGGGCGCTGTTGCTGCCATAGACAGCAACAGCACCCAGTCAAATTAGTTACAAAATATTCAACAGCTTCCCTGTATAGTTTTCAGGAAATTGATAGCTAGGGAACTTGGGGATCGATCAGTCCCAACACGGCGAGGTGTGGGTGGAGCTTAGCTAGTGATGGGCGGGGCATAGCTAAAAATGGAACGGTCCATTTCCCACTCTAGTGTGTCTCATTGGCTTGAGTGTGTTTCATAGGCTTGACAGCCGCTAAGACAATATATGAAATTTAATGTAAAATCTAAATCACGTAGCTGGTACTCATTTCTGAGGTTTAGAATTTAGATCTTTCCCGTCACATTAATTTTGCTTATATGGCAGGAATTTTCTGGAATTAACCCATATAGGGTGTCAGCAAATTCAATAACATATTTGGTTGTCATGAGCAGCCCGGTCACTCCAGGTATTACATATACGTAGTTTTCTGTAGTGCTGTAACTTTTGATGTCTGAACCTAGTCAATGATTGAATCGATTAGTTTGCTCATTATTTGTACTATAGTGATTTAGCCGATCTCTGTTTACCATCAATCTGCCCAATCCATATTATACATATTATGTCCAGTGAAAAACATACTGCATGTCATTAACCAGACTTGCTACCAAATTGATAATAAATCATGTTTTAACTCTGATCATGGATCATCTGTGACGATTGCCAGTATTTCTTCACTAGGTACGCTAGATAAGTTACCCCACAATGAATAATAACATACTACCTTTTCCTGAAGTCTAATAAGACTAAGAAAGATATCACTTTTGCATAGCTGCATTAAATGTGTATATTTAAAGACTAGCTTAAAAAGTCCTTTATGTAACACACGTGACGTAGCACACGTGACACATTTGCACATTAAATTATAAGTATCTAAATGTTGGTAATCTAGAAATTACTCAGTGATAGAGGTAGACAACTATCCATATAAATATAATAATATTACTCCAAAGCAAATAATCCTTACACATCACAGAGATTAGGGACAATAAGATGCTCTTCTAACAATCGTCTGATGTAACACACGTGACATGCACAAAATGAATCACATAGGAAAAGGTTCTGCATATAATCCAAAAGTTACTCTGTAATTCAAGACTCAATACCTCATACCAACATATGGTACTATAAATAATCTTTATCTTATTCTGAAAATATTTTTGTGACACATTATATGATAAATGTTTTCTCTGAAATGTAACACACGTGCCATGCAATAGCCCTGTACACGAAGGTAATGCCTCTCTGGAAACATTAAAGGAAAACTATGTTTTATGAAAGGATGGTATGTTTTTAAGAGTACTTGTATCAAGCTCAATATAGAAAAGCTGATCATCATAGTTCAACTCATGTGCTCGCCTTAAAAACAACCAAGTAATAAACCTAAAACAACGGTGTGTTTCGAAAATACAGAAAATATTGTGCGTATCAAATACGGAAGCTTTTATTTTGGAATTTAGGTGCCCCAATCCGTGTCCACAATCTTCTAAAGGTAAAGATAACAATTCCTTTGGCAACCAATGTTTTCAAATCCATGCAAAATTAATTAAATGTTTCTGAATTGAATTCATAAGATCGGCCGGTGGTTCGATGACAGTAAATTTATGCTACAATTTAGACGCAGTGAGAAGATTGGCAATACTAATTCGGCCTCTTAAAGAGAGGGCTCAAGACATAGTATGCCAATTGGCCAGTTTACTAATAACCTCTGATTCCAGGTTTATCCGGTTTTGATTAAAAAAATCTACGGAATTTCCAATGAATATCCCAAGAATCTTTAACCCTTTGTTATTCGATTTATCCCCAATGGCTCATCAGTACGATGTTTCCATAATCCCACCCACAGACCTTCAGTTTTCTCTAGATTAATCTTAGCATTAGAGGAGGCTTCATATATATCCAACCATTTTTGTAACTTGACTAAATTTTGATTAGACGTGGTGAACGCCGTCACATCATCGGCATAAGCTGAAACAACTACTTTTTCATCGGTAGTATTAGGCAAGGTTATTCCGTTCAATCCTTGATTTGAACGTAGTGTGTTTAGTAAAGGTTCTATGCAAATGGTATACAATGTACCTGATAAAGAACAACCTTGCCTAATACCAGTTACAGACAATGAGTTGTTTATTTATACTAGACTACGTACAGCTGTATACAAAGTTCTGATACATTTTGAAAAATATTCTCCGAACCCAAAGCTGAATGAGTGTCAAACAAATATTGATGGCTTACACGGTCGAATGCCTTTTCTTGGTCTAGTGAGACTATAGCAAGTGGTAGGGAAAGACAATTAGAATATTCTACAACATCTATTACTAATCTAATATTATTTGCGATCTTCCGTCTTGATATGTATCAACTCTGGTCTCCGTGTATTATGTCAGGTAATACAGTTTTCATAAGGGTGTACACAACCTTGGAAAAAATGTTCATGTCAACACACAGAAGTGACACAGGCTTCCAGTTTTCTTTGGAAGGCTAAGATCGCCTTTCTTAGGCAACAACGCGATTACCGCCCTCCGACGTGATGTAGGCAATCTCATTTCCCGAATAGATTGGTTAAAGACAACAAGAAAATCATTGCCGATAGTGTCCCAATAATAAGTTTTATAAAATTAAGAAGAAGAACAAGAACAAGAACGACATCGTGAAAATCATGAGGCAATTTATAGCACAGTCCTGGTAGGCACAGGACATTTCCACAGAGCTCCGCATGCGTGAGACAGCCGTCTTCTTCTTGAGTAAGAATACATTCTATGGTACTATCCATATTCGCGGTGTTCTAGAGTCTGAGCTTAATGCGTGAGTGAGTCAGTGACTGAGTGGCCGAGTGAGCGAGCGTAGCAGGGAGGGAGGGGCGGACGGAAGGAGTCAGTCAGTCAGTTGTGTAGTCGGTAAGTCGGTCGGTCGGTCGGTCGGTCGGTCGGTCGGTCGGTCGGTATGTCAGTCAGTCAGCCTGTCAGTCGATATGGCAGGTTGGCGGGGCACATGGGTGGGCAGGCAGGCGGGCGGGTGGGTGCACGGGCAGACGAGTGTTCGGTCAGTTAGTCAGTCGGGCAGTCGGGTGGTTGGTCGGTTGGGTGGGCTGCCGGGCTTGCAGGTGGGCAGATGAGGTGGGAGAGGTGGGGGGGGGGGGTGCTGGGCGGGCTGGCTGGTGAGTGAGCGCTGCGAAGGAATGTTTGATATACTTTATTACATGCCAAACGTAGATTAACGCTGATTCTCACGACCAAAACACGCCATTCGCCTCTAGTGGCAGCTATAACGATTAAATACTAATCACGGGAGAACGTTCTTGATCTAACCGCGATCTTCCTGGTATAGAGTTAATTGACCATAACCATCGCTACATCAAAAGTTGGTCGGCACTATATTATCCTCAGCACATCTGTTATATGACGCATAGACCAAAAACATTAAAGAGACTTTATAATATACACTAGCTCTTAGTTTATGGCATATATTTCCTTGTCTACGCGATTAGTATCTCTTTTAAATCAAGTTCCGGTCACATATGATATACCGTACATAGGCATGGGAATTTATGTGCTAAACCAATTCAGAAAATAAACTAATTTCCTGATTGAAAACCAGTGTCAGCAATTAACATCAATATCCACCATAAAATGAACACCCGTTATCATGTCATTAAAGAATGCAAACCAAACATTGCATATATCTGCTAAGCGTGCTATGAGGTGACCTCGAGAAAGCAGGACTCGGTACACTCAGGTCAAGAATGGACCTGAGGAAGCTAAGAATTCGGCTGAGGACAAGACAGTGGGCAAAAGCGAAGAAGGACTGATTGCAGCTGTAGGATGTTTCTACTACTTCAGCCGCAGAATACAGTAATCATACAAACCAAACATTCAACAGTACATGTGTTAATAGTAATCGTTCATTTTCCAACGCTGTTTGTCAATACATTACATTAGGCTGAATTTAAGAAATCAGTGGCTATCACTGCTATTATGTGAGACTTGGTAAATCAATCTACCAACCGCTATTCTATTATAAGCAAGAGCAATCATAGATTGCAGACTCCCATTCTTCCCACATGTCCAGAAAGCATAGGCGTACAATGGACCTTTCCAGTTTTAGCTATGCCCCACCCATCTCTAACTAAGCCCCACCCACAGCTCGCTCGTGGTGGGATCGATCTCTAAACTCCCTGACTATCAGTTAATTTCCAGAAAACTATACAGGTAAGCTATTGCATATTTTGAAACTAATTTGACTAGGTGTTGTTGCTGCATATGGCAGCAACAGCGTCAAGTCTAATTAGTTTCAAAATATTCAACAGCATGTTTATTAAATAGTAAACACATACAATTCGTAAAACATGTCGGACTATTAAGCGTTTAACGCGGACTAAGTCCTTCGTGATGTCAAGATTATGACGTCATCCATCACGTCACGTAGTTGATTAAGACGTCATATTGCAGGTTCACTTTATTTCAAGTTTACGTCATTCTCCAAGATGATTACAATAGCATATGGAAGTAGAAGTGTATAATATTTTTCTGTGCGTACAGGGACACTTTGCACGTAGTGAATTCCAGAAAATAGATCACGACTGAGTAAGGCTACTCATTTTGCTGATGTGCACATGGGCCACAATTAGAACTATGATAATGGATTAATGGTGTTCTCGATACTGATTGGCTATACACTGCACATGCGTACTAATCTAACAATCATCTATCAGCCTTCGAAAAACTGAGAATTTTAGCTTCCTTACGTTATCACTGTTTTACAATGTTGGCATAGCCCTACTTACTTTTCACTCCGTTTTGACAATATGATGGCAAACTCAGCAATAATTACTTAACGAAAAGTTTACAGATGAAAAGTGAACCATATAGCTGCAAGTTTACGATATACATTTTCATAAGTAAAAGCACACGTTTCTGTGAGAGCAAAACACGCTACCGTTCTAAATTAACTATGGCGGGCATGGCTTTTAGTGCATGATTGTAAATGGAAAAGGGGAAAGACTGAAATCTGGGGTCTTTTGCCACAACCTATGTCACTATATGCTTTGATGACTATATGTGCGTATGTATGCAGTACCTGTTTTGAAATGTTACCCCAACATCCATAACTACCGCACCAATGTAGCCATAGCTACCATATTCATAGCAATATACACATATTTCTATACCTAATCGCTATCCCCTACACATACACCAATTACTACTCTAGCCATACACGCACCGCGACTACACGATACCTCTGCTTATAACCAGACATCTACATACCCACCAATTATACACACATAGCTACCCAGCCCACACACTCATAGATATCATATAACCATCCCTATTGCTATTTCTACGCCCATTTCTCTTACCCATCCACGAATAGCTACCCTCCCATATTATAACATAGCTACCTAATAGGCTAATAGGCTAGCCCACTAGGCTAGGTTAGTAAATGGGGGGGGGGGGGTCTATCCAGTATGCTAGCAGGCTATGCGAGTAGGTTAGCTCAGTAGGCTAGGCCAGTAGGCCAGATCGGGCTTCATATAGTATGTTAAACCTGTCTGTTAGTTGGACAAGTAGGTAGGCCAGTAGGTAATGACAGGTTACGCTCATAAGCAAGCGAGAAGACTAAGAGGTCTAGTCTAGTAGACTAGGCTGGTAGCCCAGGACAGTATGTTAGTAGGCTAGGCCAATGTATTACTATGTAGGTTAGTAGGCTAGGCTGGTAGGCTAGGTTATGGTAGTCTAGTATGCTGAGCTATGTTATTAGGCTATGCTAGTAGGCTATGCTAGTAGGTTAGGATAGCTCGGTTAGTAAGCTAGGCTAAAAAGTCGTTGTGCTTGTCTAGGCTAGTGGACTAGGTTACTGTAGTCCAGTTTGCATTGATATTTGCAGCAGTGATGTAATGGTATGGTATTGTAGCAGTGGGTGACTGTTTATAATAGACTGATTTAAGATTTGAATTTCGAAGTCAAGTTTTGAATTTTGAATTACGAATGAGCCTTCTGGGCTTTCGTACAATGGAACTGAATCACAGCTGATACACGTGTAACATATAGTAGCCTATGTATACCTAGTATTATACAATACTGTGAGTAATTACACAGATTAATCTGTACATTGCATTATAGTAGTAACAGCAGTAGTGGCAGTAATAGCAGCAGCAGCAGTAACAGTAGCCGCGGCAGCGGTAGCGGCAGCAGTAGTAGTAGTTTTTATGATTGCCAAGCATTAGTTCTATGCCCCTGCCATTGACGACGCACTGGTACTAGGATATAGCTCATTCATTATCTGGAATGTAACTTTTACCTTTTTCAATTTTCGGAGCGGGGTTCGAACCAATGAATTCTGCTGCACCTTTCGGTTAGCTTTTGGGAGGTGAGTGCTCTACCAAAAAACTACTACTACTACTACTACTACTACTACTACTACTACTACTACTACTACTACTACTACTACTACTACTACTACTACTACTACTACTACTACTACTACTACTACTACTACTACTACTACTACTACTGCTGCTGCTACTGCTACTGCTGAAAACGTAAAGGTAAAGCAAAAGTATCTAGAATGTACACCATCAATTCCAGTGTGGCACGGGTCGACTGGACGGGTACGTTCCAAGCATGCCCCCCCTGAGTAGGATAGTACCCGTGTATGAAGCCCTATGAGAGAGGTTTCGCTAAAACGGCCAAGTCCGTAAGAACGCGTAGAGCGCATGCGCACGCGTCAGACCTTCCCTGGCAACATGTGTCAGTATTGGGAGAGAGTGTATGCTTATAGTGTACCGAGTTTGTACTTGTGATTTCCTCAAATCACACTATTCTCGTCGGTCTTGGTAGGAATCTGGTAGGAATCTGGACCGGAATGAAACGAGGATTTCAGAACTTTTTACCTTTTTAAAATCGGACCAGAAATGTCCGAGCTATCGTTAAATGGCTCACTTAAATTATCTTCAAACTATTGCTTTGACGTCGTAATCGCGTGTATGTATTAAATGAATGGGGAATGCGCTGTTCATGTGATCGCCACGTCACCATTTCTAGCTGCACGCTGATTGGCTACTGCTCGCCCTCTGATTGACTGGGAGCGTCCTGCCTTTGACGTGACAAGTAGTATAAAAGGAGCCAGAAATCGAGAATCGAGAGCACTTCCGCATGGAACCCGACACAGTCAGCAAGACTGCTGGACCAGTGCAGTGCAAGACGGTGGGAAGCTTAATTTAATATAAGAACTCCCTTTTCCACAACACTCACAGAGGAGTTTCTTGCAGCTGGGCCTTGCGGACCCAATGTAATTCTATGGGATGTAGGGCCGTGGTGATTCTTGGTGGATAACTCGCCGGATCTTCCGGACCACGCTGAAAGTGGCATCAAACTTCCGTGCAGTATGTTGCATGTGTTAATTAACTTTTAGACCACAGTCTGGTGGGACTCCGGTGCATCACAAGACCTATGTGACGTATCCCGCACCGTGTACCCAGTTTAATGTACATGTATATTTAATTACAACTCTAGCCCTCCTTGTTAATGGCCAACGTTCAAGCTCTCGTCGCCGGACGGAAACTTTATAACACAATGTGTAAATTCATGTCTCAGTTATTCTATCTAGTGGACATTTTTCTATAACTGTTCTTCTTCACCGTCTTGATAGTGAGCTGCATCAACAGTCTGCTTGCGGAAATCTTACCTGCATTCGGAATCATGCCATCTTGCGCTACTTTAACTGTAGCGTATCAATTTTCGTTCTTTATGAACTCTTACTGTACCGATGACCAAGAGGTACTCAAGTAACTATACTATTGTACTATTCATTATTTCCGTAATAGGTACTGATGACTAATAGGTACCTATCCGGTCTTAAAGACTGCATTTTTATACTTTCTGTTTCTTACTGTTTATATTATCTTTATTTCCGTGTGCTCTCAGCTAACAAGCACCGTAAGGTCTTCTGACCTGATATTCTGTCAGCATTGTATTAGTTAGTTATGTATATGGCAAGTAGCCATCCTAGTTATTCTGTTTTGTTTATGTGTGTGTATATATATATATAAACCCTAGGATGCAGTACGCTAGGTAATACTATACAGCAACATTATATCTGCATCACTACTACCCCCAGCATCAATTTTACACTGAGGTCACTGATCATTCTCACCATGCTCAAACCTAACATGTGACTGACTAAACCTGGCTATTCTAGCTCGATAGGATAGGTTTAAAGTAGTTGGGGACAATCTCTCCATAAGAGACACATCGTGTACGCTTCCTTTCCGGCTGTAGTGGATATGTAACACCACACACCAGCTAGATTGTACAAAATTAGCCGATTACCCAAGGGCCTCTTATTAATATCGAGTGATTGCCTCTTTCTGCGCTCCTCCAGCCGCATGGCTTAATAATTATCTGGACTCCCCAATCGACACGTTGGCAGGATCCGATTCTGGGAAACTATTGGGGTTTCCGAGCGGTGATAACTAAAGCGTCGATTTGCACACACTTCCCCCAGTATCTCGGGATACCAGTTAGATTAGATTCCCCTGCCAATGTAGGAAGCACTGCGAAAAGAAATTATATAATGTAGACCGGCCAGCAGTGCATCTTTGGACATTCTGGAACTTCGCCCTAATGACAGGTGAAATGTTAAGCCCGTAACACACGGGTGACGGACGAGATGCAGATCTCCATCCAACTCGGTGTAGTGACTGGGCGAGGTCTTAGTACCCACCACGCCCTCACGAGAAGGTCACTAGTGCTGGATATATGTCTCTTACTCCCCTTCATAAATGCTATTGCGCTTTCTAAATTGCCTATGTGAACTGTAAATTGTCCTAGTGATGTTATATGTGGTTGTGGTGCAATGGTGACCAGATCGGCATATGACTCAGGAGCTGTCGCTCCGTAATATGTATGCCTGCAGTCTTTCTGAGGAAGATGCTATGCGGGGTGACCCCCGGGAAGCTGGGCATCTTCGCCAGTTAGATGTATGTGTCTAAAGATAGGTAGGAATCCCTGCCACTTGCTGACAAATCTTGGAAGCGTATCTAACAAGTAAAGGGTAGGTTAAACTTTAGCAGAAGGGCCGCATAAATAAAGCGGCAACTACCAATGCAATATCTTTGGATCTACATAAGATGGTGACCTGTGAATTCTTCGGAAATCATCCGTCCCGACTTCACGTAAAACAGCGTGCATCACAATAATTATGGCTTCACTACCAGCTCTTTACCTTCGCTTCGGTGTTGAAGGCATTTTCCTGTGACGGAGGCCCGTGTGAGGCACTTTCCTCTTGCAACAATAATATTGTGTATGTGTTAGGGGTATAATTGGTTTATATTAAACTGTTCAAGTGGCCTCGTTGCGATGCTCCCTTGTGGGGATACCTTTGCGGATTTATGAATCTGTGTGGTACCTTCGGGGAGCCAGAAAGAACACCAGTTGAGTCTATGTACTGTATTATTCTTGCTCATTCACTATCACATGGGTAGCATTGTTTGTATAGGTTATTACTTTTAATTATATCATCATGTCCAGACTTTTAAATTAGTTAATGGCCCGACATACCGGTGACATGAACAGTTGAGATGGGACCGTGTGGTTCAATTTTGGCGGCAATGGTCGCATGGCCCCACTGGAATGTGAAAATTCCACCGGCTCTAGAAGCCGGTCTTTGTACCTTCCAGAGAGTCGTGAAACAGGATCCATAACCCCGAGAACTGTAGCTAACCAGCCCTCCCGCACATCCTTACATGCAGTGCAATGGAGCAACATCATGGACAAGTGTGTGCCCCCATGAGCTACACCAGTTAATTTCTGTGGTTGTGAGACGGGTGGTTGAAAGCTGGTCCCGTGAAAGAGGATCTTTCCTCTGGATGCTGATCTAGTAGGGCACTCAGAATTGCCAGAGTTTGAAGCTGTAGCTCGCGGGGTAGTGTCGGGCTGTTCTGGTGTGTAGTGTCGACTCGTCACATTGCATGTACACAACGAGTGATGACGTTGGCTAGCTCCCAGTCTCAGTGTTACGGATCCCGTGCGATACAGCCCTACGGGTAACAAAGGCCAGCTCCTAAGGGCATTGGAACTCAATCGTTCCGGTGGGGCCATGCGACCATTGTCGCAAACATTAAGCACAACGGTCTCATCCCAAGAGTTTGTGTCACCAGTATGCCTGTCCATAGCAATTTCGTGATCTATGGACTTACAATATTTGATCGGTGAACTGAAAATGAAGTCTATGCAATGGTTTTACCTAAACAGACCATCAAGTATGCTGGATGAAAATATGAGCATACGAAAATACAAGACATAAAGACAGCCTGATGAACTTTTAAATGCGGTACTCCCGGAGGTACCACACAGACTCGCAGGTCCACAGAGCTATCCCCACAAGGGAGGCCCCCGCACACCCGATCACTAATTAACTTAATATATGTTATTATACCGCTAAGCTGAAAAGGAAGGAAAATTATCTTGTTGAAGTGGCGAAAGATTATGTGCCTCATGCGGGCATTACTTCTGATGCTTTTTCTGGGTGAGAAGTAGTAGCCTCGTGGGTGCCGTCATCACTGAATCCTTGCGAGAGGCAAGTGCCTCGCGCGGGCCTCCGTTGCAGGAAAATGTCGCCACCGCTTAAAGCGGGAGAAGACTATTGGCCAGAAAGGGCCCACTCTAATATTCAGCCAAAATGCTATAAAGAAAAGATCATACCTAGTGAAATTATGACTATAATGTTGCGTGCTGTTTTACGTGAAGACGGGATGAGCGATTCCCGAGGGATTCCCACGCCACCGTCTTATGTAGTTTCAAGTATGCTGAATTAGTAGGTGCTGCTTTTATTTATGCGGGCCTTCTTCTAGGTCTAACCTAACATTTAGTTTTTAAAGACAAGAACTAGTTTAGGCCGCAAATGGCGGGTGCCCTACCTAGCTTTAGATACGGCTGTCATTGAGAACGGACGTCCTAAGACGTCAATACCGAAGACAGCGTGCATACATGTTACTTTGCAAGACCTCCGAGCTGGGTGAGAATCCGGACATCTTGCTCCATAACCACATAAAACGTCACAGAACAAGGGTTACGTACGTTTCACAAAAGAAAGTTTTTAGGCAACTGATCTATCGTTATGGTGGAGGTAAGAGAGATGAATACCCACCGTGAATGTCCTTCCCGTGAGGGCGTGGCAGGTCCTAACATCTTGCCAAGACATTCTTACAGAATTCGGTGGGGATGCGTATCTCGCCCGTCACCAGGTTCTAAGGAGCTAACTTTTTAACATGATGTTAGGTTTAAGGAAAGTTGCCCAGTTATGCACTGCGGTACGGGGGAGACTATCTTAAAAAAAATAAAAGGAAAATAATTATAATGTGTTTTCGCAGTGCTTCCTACATTGGCAAGGATAACTAACTACTAGGTATCCGAAGATACATGGGAAATGTATGTGACACCACACCCTGGTCATCACCGCTCGGAAACCCCAATAGTTTCCCATGGTCGGATCAGTCCATGGTGCGGATAGGGACTTCCAAACAATTAAGAAGCCATAAGGCTTAGTGAAACATGAAGAGAGACAATAACTTATAATTAGGAGGCCCAATAGGTATGTTGGCCAATTTTACACAACCTTGCCGGAGTGCGGGGATAAATTATCGCAACTACCCGAAAAGAGGCGTACACTATGTGTCTCTTGATGAAGAAATTGTCTCTAATCATTTTAAACATGTCCTATCGAGCTAAATAGACAGGCTATTAGTCGGTAGCATGCCCGGCTAAACAGAGTTATAGCATGGACAGCGACCTCAGTAAAAAATTGTTGGTGGCAGGAGAAAGTGATGCATATATAAATGTTGCTGTATAGTGTTTCCTACGTGCACTGCAGTCCTACGTTTTCTGCAAATAAACAAAACATAAGAACGGATGGCTGCTTGCCATATATAAAACTAACCAGTACTAGTAATACAATGTGAAATGATTAGAATAATACATATAGTACAGGTTGTTAGACCTACTACGGTGCGGTTAGCAAAAACACCTTACAGTAAAATAAGAATAACTATGGACAGATAAAGAAATTATAACTAGCGGTCCTAAGACCGTTACGGTTCCTTTTAGTCATCGGGACCGTTTACACAAATAAAGTATAATAATTACAAATGTAACTAACGGAATAATTAAGATGTTAAGTATAGTTACTCGAATAGTCGGTAGCCATTCTTAATGACGGGCTATCGTGTTACTGAAATTGATACGTCATCCTTGGTGTGACGTGAGTTGACTCGTTCTCCGGAAGGTGGAAAGCTTCCGTATGTAGTTTCCTGCAAACAGGATTCCCGCATGCAGTCCAGGACGGGAGCGGATCGAACTCAGGACGGTAATCACAATATAAGAATGTCTAACGAACAGTCACCCAGTTCTACAATAACATTATGCTTAGGAAGAAAGTTCCCGTCCACCGATGGTACGGATGGAAGTTAAGAACAACCCGTTTATCAGCCATGAGCCTACGGTGTGGGGTATGTCAGTTAGCTCTTAAGACGTACCGGGCAAAGTTTACTTGCTGCGGTTAAAAAGTTAAAATAAATCTGCACGACATCAGTGCGGGGGAGGTTGAATAACCACCTTTTGGCGTGGCCAGCAGATCCGGCGAGTCATCCACCAAAGAACATCGCTGTCTCTACATCTGTAGAATCACAAATTTAGGCCGGGAAAGGCCTCATCGCAAGTTTGTGTTCCGAGTTAGTTCTTGATTTAGTCGTGAACAATATTATCAAAAGTTTCCAAAAATCGGGAGATACAAAATTCTTTTAGGTGCGGTAGGTTGAGTTGCTGCTGCCGGCTACGGGAGAGAAACTGACTGAGACTGAAGTGATACATGTAATACCCGTCTCGCTGATAGTAGCTGTAACAGATTCAACCTATTCGGCCCCTGGCCGAGGATGCTCTTGAGTTCTGGATTTAATCTCCTTTTATACTACTCGTGACGTCATAGGCGCATGCTTCAACCAATCATCGGTCGAGCAATAGCCAATCAGAGCGCAGCTAATAATGACGCAGTCGACTGTTCTAGAACATTCTAGAATTTCTGCGTACACGTGGTTACGACGTCATGGTAATATTTTGAAGTTAGGTAAGGTGATTTTCCGTGGATAGCTCAGCCATTTATTAACCGATTTTGAAATGGTTTACAGATTCGGAGAGCCCGTCGAATTCTGGTCTTGATTGATGCCAGGTTCGGCGGGAACAAACAATTATAGAGGATTACATTGTACCTACTCGGTACATTAAAAGTGGGATGGGGATGCAATAAAGGCTCGCTAAACCGTTAATCTCCTCAAACTTTTCGTTCCAAGTTATGAGGAGGTTAAAAGTTCAGATTTACCTAAATACACAGGAGTGGACCCATTTCGAATGTGCGGGGTGGGCGGGGTTGGAGGTGCCTGGGTCTCGTTTCTCTTTCGTTTTGTTTCGTGTAAGAAACGAGAAGAGAAGACCTGGTGAAAGCATGGTGGGAGTTGAGAGGAAGGATTGGGGTGGATAAATTGGGGTAAATGAGGACGGTATGGAATAAC
>CM067370.1:74779311-74811811 GCA_034401795.1 Chaetoderma sp. LZ-2023a
AGAACTTCTAGAATGTTCTACAACTTTCGACTGCGCTATTATTAGCTACGCGCTGATTGGCTGTTGCTCGAACGATGATTGGTTGGAGCCTGCGCCTGTGACGTCACGAGGAGTATAAAAGGAGACACGATCCAGAGATCGAGAGCATCCTCGGCCAGCGGCCGAACAGGTTGGATCTGCACCAGCTACTATCAACGCAACAGACAATATGCATATTACTTCGCTATGTGTCGGGTTTTTCTCCCGTAGCTGGCAGTTGCCCAGCCCACCGCACTAAAACAATTTTGTAACTCCCTACTTACGGGAGTAATTTGGAACTGTCTGATTATTGTTCACGAATATCACTATCTACTTTGGAACACGAATTTGCGGTGAGGCCTTTACGGCCTGAATATGTGATTCTACAGATGTAGAGGCAGGATGTTCTTTGATGGATGACTCGCCGGATCTGCCGGCCACGCCTAAAAGTGGTATTTCAACTGTCATCGCACTAATATCGTGTTGGTTCTTCTAACTTTTAACCGCAGCAAGTACACTCTGCCCAGTGCATCTTCAAAGCTGGCTGACGTACCCAGCACCGTGAAGCTTTGTTTTGTATCTTCGTTTGCCTCTGACAACCCCCGCTTGTGATTGGGTTGTTTACAACTTCCATCCATGCCATCGGTGTACGGGAACTTTCTTCACCACAGTAGTACTATCGTATCTTTTGCTGACTGCTCGTTAGACAGCCTATTAGGCTTACAGTGCTGAGCGATGTCCTCCCGCCATGAGTGTTCTTGCGGAAATCTTGTTTGCGGAAAACAGCTTGCGGGAACCAACCTGCAGGAACTTTCCAGCTTCCTAAGAATGCATCAACGCACGTCAACTACAGAATGACGTATCAATTTCAGTAACGTGGTAGCCTAGCTTAAGAATGACTACTGAGTATTCAAGTAACTATACTTCACAGTTTAATTATTTCTCTATATGTACTTCTTTAATTATATTGTATCCGTAAGAATGGTCCCGATGACTAAAAGGTACCGTAACGGTCTTAGGACCGCTAGTTATAATTTCTGTATTTGTTTATGGTTATTCTCATTTTCTGTAAGGTGTTTTACTAACTGCACCGTAGTAGGTTCGTTAACCTGTACTATATATATAACTTTGATCAATTGATACCGTATTGATTGTTCTGGTTGGATTATGTATATATATGGCCAGTGGCCATCAGTTCATATGTTTTGCTTATTTATAGAAAATATAGGACTGCAGTGCACGTAGGAAACACTATACAGCAACACTTATATATGCAGCACCTTCTCCCGCCACAAACAATTTTTCACTGAGGTCGCTGTCCGTGCTATAACTCTGTTTAGCCCGGCATGCTACTGACTAAACCTTTTCTATTCAGCTCGATAGGATAGGTTCAAAATGATTAGAGACACTTTCTTCATTGCCAACTCGGTAATATACTCTTCTCTTCCGGCAGTACGATAATCTAGCCCTGCACTTCGGTAAGACTCATAACTCCAAGATTTTGTCTCTCTTCATGCTCCACTCAGCCTTGTGGCTTCTTAATTGTTTGGACGTCCCCATCTGCACCATGAGCTGATCCGACTGGGAAACTGTTGGGGTTTCCGAGCGGTGATGGCCAGGGTGTGGTATCACATACATTTCCCTTGTATCTTTGGATACTTAGTAGTTAGCACTTTTGCCAATGTGGGAAAGCACTACGAAAACATATCTTAATTATTATTTTATTTGCTGAACAATCCTCCCGCACCACAGTGCAAAATAGGGCAACTTGTATATAAACCTAACGACAGGTTAAACGGTTAGTTCCATAGGACCCGGTGACAGGCGAGATACGTATCCCCACCGAATTCCATTAGAATGTCTGGGCATGATAATCAGATCTGCCACGCCCTTACGGGAAGGACATTTACGGTGGGTATTCGTCTCTCTCACCCCACCATAACGATAGAATAATTGTCTAATAATGCTTATGTGAAAAGTAACCTATGTCTTGTAAAGTTTCATGTGGTTACGAAGCTGGATGTCCGGATTCTTATCCGGTTCGGAGATCTTACTAAGTAACATGTATGAGCGCTGTCTTCAGTATTGATGTCTTAGGGCATCTGTTCTCAATGACAGCCATGTCTAATAGCTAGGTAGATACAAGCCATTTGCGGCCAAAAATAGTTCTTGTTTCAAAAACAACTAAATGCTAATTAAGCAAAAAAAATAATGCGGCAACTACTAACTCAGCATACTAAGAATCACATAAGACGGTGACGAGGGAATCCATTGTGATTGTCGTAAAACAGGATGCAACCATATAGTCATAATCTCACTAGGTATGGTTTTTTCTTTCTCAAGCATTTTTGGTTGAAATATTAGAGTGGGCCCATTTTTGCCTACTACTCTTCTCCCGCTTTAAGCAGTGGCGACACCTTCCCAAGACAGAGGCCCGTGCGATGCACTTGCCTCTCGCAAGGATTCAGCGACGACGTCCATGCAAGGATAATACTCCTCACCCAAACTAGCACTAGGAGTAGTGCCCGTGTGAGGCACATAATTTTTCGTCCGAGATAATCTTCTTCCTTTCAGCCTCTAGGTATAATAACTTATAATAAGTTAATTAGTTAAGTCTCGTGTACAGGAGCCTCCCTTGCGGGGATACCTCTGCGGACCTACGAGTACGTGAGGTACCTCCGGGAGCCCCATGTTTAAAAGTTCATATACCTGTCTCTATGTCTCGTATTTTCGTATGCTGTTATTTTAGTTTTATCTAGCATAGTTAAAATTGTTTTGGTAAAATCATTGTATAGACTTATATTTTTAGGTCACCAAATCAAATCTTGTAAGTCCATAGACCACAAAATTGCTATGGACAGGCATACTGGTGACACAAATTCTTGGAATGAGACGGTTGTGTTTAATGTTCGCGACGATGGTCGCATGGCCCCACCGGAACGATTGAGTTCCACCGGCCTTAGGAGCTGGTTCTTGTTACCCGCAGGGCAGTCTCGTACAAGGTCAGTCACTCCGAGACCGGATGCTAACCAGCATCATCACTCGTCGTGCACTTGTGGCGCGGCGAGTTGACATGATACACTGGAACGGCCCTACACTACCCGGCGAGCTACAAGATCATGCCTGTAGTGGCTTCTATTGGTCTGGAGGCTATATGTCCCTGTGAGTATTATTAGCTTCACATGTATAAGTTTCCACCTCTCTTTTTTGATTGGTAAATCGAGGTATAGCTCTATATATCTTCCAAGTCACGTTTCCAGAAAATGTTCTTCAGAGCAATGAACCTCCTTTCTATAGACTTGACAGCAAGTTGGCACCTTGCTAGCTTCGTCTCCAGGGCAATTTCTGGAAGATTACATACATTATTGTAGAGCAGGAGTGCTTTCTGGTGGGTCTGTGCCTCAACCGGAAGAAGACCCTATAGGACATATACTGCTGAACCTGCTGTATTTTTTTGTTAATGAAATAAGTTGCCTTAGACGCCTCTTCTGATATTTTTCAAGTTTACATAGGTGTTCGGGCTTGGGTAGTATGAGTTTGAATTCATAATTTAGAATCGGTGCAACACAGATTTTGAATAG
This sequence comes from Chaetoderma sp. LZ-2023a, assembly GCA_034401795.1. NCBI lineage: Eukaryota > Metazoa > Mollusca > Caudofoveata > Chaetodermatida > Chaetodermatidae > Chaetoderma > Chaetoderma sp. LZ-2023a. The sequence continues at coordinate 74,782,911 of CM067370.1, forward strand.
ATGCAGTGTTGCTACTGGGTCAAGTCCATTCTGCACATGGAACCCGGTAGCAAAGAGACTATAGGCTGTTCGCCAAGCCTTCACGCCATAATCAAATACGTCACTAGTTGGCTGACGTCACAATCAAGATGACGTATGCCCAGTCGGGAGAACTGAAACGTCTGCCACTATTGTACGTGTCATATGTCCTTGATGTTAGCATTACATTCTGTTCAACATTTTAAAACTAATTTGACGAGGAACCGTTGCTGCCACAGGTAGCTTACTTACATAGTTACATTGAAATTTAGATTTGGGTAATTCAGGTTTCACAGTTTCAAATCGATTCCAACACTCGAAAAGGTCTATTAACAAACATACAATTAAAAATAAGAAGTTGAAACCCTCGAACTAAAGGCACGGATTAAACAAACTAATAACGGCAATAATGAAGACGCTCAAATTATATATTTTCTTTAATCTTCAGTGATATTTATTGTCTAATAGGCAGGTTACAGCTTGTTGGATGCTTTGAAATCAAGTTCACTGGGTGCCGCTGGTACCTTTTCTTATTTATCTATCTTGAGACCTTTGCCAGATTATGAGTCGGCAATTTTGTGAGAATTCTTAAATAAACATTTTACACATTTCGTGTTTTACAGGTATAGGCTATGGAATCATCTTTATCGCCACCTTTGTTAGTATGTTTTACAACACAGTCATTGCATGGGCCCTATTCTACACGATTGCTTGTTTCCGGTCTGAGGTACCATGGGCAAGCTGCAATAACGAATGGAACACAGACAATTGTTCATCAGTCTATGACAGAATTAACAATGGCTCCAACGTCACCATTAACTTCAACGAGACGGTATCCTCTTCTCAGGAGTATTTTTTGTAGGTTACATTGAAAATATTAAGCATTAATGCCATTGAGCAGTGCAATCATATGACCTAATACTCTTATTTCATTGGTTTACGCAACGAGTATAGAATTGGGTATTTCCCTCACTGCCCAGATATAAGACGATATACCCACTGCGAAATGCTTGACTTAGTTACAGAGTGCACCCCATTGTGATAACCCACAGCGTATCGATAAATAGCATGTAGGATAACCAATGTTGCTCCAATGATTTGAACAGCTGTCGCTTATGGAAATATCAAATTGCTACCATTGGATATATGATTTTGATTTTCTCCTGAAGGGATTCTTTCAATTTGACAAGCAATTATAATTTTGAGCTATACTCAACCTTATGTTGATTTCCTTTCCAAACGATGTATTGATTGCCATATTTGACCAAAATGTCGCGCTGAAGGTCGATAGATTTTTGTGGTGATATAAAACACAGATCGCGCTGTTATGGGTGGAGCTTACTAAGGGATGGGCGGGGCATAGCTAAAAGTAGATTCCTCCATTAATGGCTTGTTTTGACTGGTAATAAATTTGTTATCGAATTGTTTTGCTAAGTGTATATGCTTGTACGACATGCACAAACAATGTACCAGTGTGTAAAACACGTGTGTATCCCTGGCGTGGAAAAAGTTGTATATGAGCATATCACTCCATCATATGAACTAGTCAATACTGAGAGAAGTAGCCTTGTATGATTATTGTATTCTACCGCTGTAGTAGTAGAAACATCCTACAGATGCAATCAGTTCTTGGCTTTTGACCACTGCTTTCGTGAGGCAGAAACACCATGCACGAGGATCCCCGTGAAGGACGGCTCCAAACCCAACCCTGTGGAAAAATGTGTGATAAAGTAAGGAAACTTATTCCAGAAGATAGAAGAATTACAATGCACGTGAAAGATGAGTCCATTAACATTAGTCTTGGTACTTTTTGGCCATTTTCATGACCATTTACTCATGAGTACTGTGTCCGTCCGATCAGTTCGCAGATTACCGACTCCTCTACAGAAAGAGCAAAGTATAAAATCTTCCACTGAACCACTTGATATTTATTCGAGCTTTTTGTTACCATGGCTGACAGTTAAGTTTACCATTATAATCCAGCGACTAAGAGATCTAGCCTGCAATGGAAGCACACGTCATCACCTGCATCCCCGAAAGCCGAGGCTCAACCCTCGAGGTGTAAGGTGATTTATTAGGTTTCTGGGATTCCCATAGTGTGATCATGGCAAATATGCTAGAAAAGGACGCACTATCACAGGTACGTACTACTACAGTGAGGAAGTTGGGAGATCAGATTAAGCTGAAACGTCGAGGAATGATCTCTAAAGGGGCCAAGCTGCTGGATGGCATTGTAGCAGGTCATTCATCCATGGTAGTCATGGAATATGTTGCTATATTTTATTATCGCACCTTATTACCCTGATTCTACACCTATATGATGATAATGACATCATCGACGCAGTGGTGTTATGGTTTGACCAGCAATCTGACAAAACAGAGATGGCCTAACAGCAGTGGTGTAACTGTCAAAGTTATGTCATTATGGCAGGGAACTATATAGAAAAGCTTTACTCATTGTGGAAGATTATGTGATTATGTGGCACTTCAGGGAAACACTGTTCGACCAACACTCGTATTTCAATCACTTTTTCTCCGGGGAAGTACAACTGTTCTTTCCCTCGCTAGATTCTGAAAATACTACGTTTGAACATGTCGTACAAGTCTATATACTACGTAAACACTTAATATAAGTAATATTATGTGGATGTATCTCACATAATCTCTCGAGTAGTAGTGTGGTCACTATGAAATTGAGACTGTTGTAAATGATGCCCACTAAACATTAGCCACTATTTGCTGAAAACAACCAATTAATATATGTCTATATATGAAATTCATTGCGTGTTGGTGCGCCATTTGTGAGCGAGCTTGTGCATACATGAGTGCGCTCACGCGCGCTCACGTGCGTGCGTGCGCGAGTGCGTGCGTGCGTGCGTGTATGCGTGTGTGCCTGCGTGTGTGTGTTTGTGTGTATGTTGACTTGTTCATATTTTCTTGATGCGTTGTTCGACTGGTGATTTAGCTACCATAATTGAGAAATTTGTTGATAATTTTAAAAATGTAATTGTTATTTCTTCTGTAGTGACAACACAAGTCTCAAGGAATCGCAATGACAATATCATGCGAGACATACTACAACCATTTAATCCGCTATTTAATTTTAAAACATTTACCCTATCAACTTTGGAGACTTGCTTTTCACAAGAATTTGGCTTATACTTATACTGTATAGATTGCTATCTGGGAAACACAGTTACAAATACTAGGTTCCTTAATCTTTGTAGCTATGTATTTTCACAGACGTTATTGAATCTTTTTTGTCAGACGCGGTGTTCTGGAGATGCATAGATCGGATGGCATTGGTGACATCGGCCCTGTAAAGTGGTCAATAGCGCTTTGTCTATTGGCAGTATACCTAATTATTTATTTCTCTCTCTGGAAAGGCATTAAAAGTTCTGGAAAGGTAAGTCTGTGTCTGCCTGCCTGTCTGTTTATCTGTCTGTCTATCCGTCTATCTGTCCGTCCGCACGTCAGCCCATTAGTCCGCTAGCCGGCCGCGCGGCCACCCGCACACCCATCTACGCACACGTCCATCTGGGCACCTGGCTGGCTGGCTGGAGTAAATAATACTGGTACCTTTTTGTTATTTTTTGACGGATTGGCCTATTCTTTCATATTAACATCTAATATCTGCCTTGCGAAAATGAAGCTGACTTGATCTTAAGCGTCACTTTTATCACGCTAGAACATTTTCGACAGCATGGCACGCAATGGGGCAAGGTATTTATTTGGTTAAATACGTCGTATTTAGAGCTATTGCCTTCTACCTTTGGGTACAATTTGGCATACGTTACCACTCATATAAGTAGGCCTATTAGTTCAGTTTTAGTTTCTTGGCCTTATGGTTGATTCATAGATCTTACTCGTTAATTGGCACTGTTGATCTTCCCACCTGCTCCTCTGATATGGGTCACAGTTTACATTATCTGATTTGACTATATATACCCATGTTTGTTGCAGGCAGTGTGGGTGACAGCAACTCTTCCATACATAGTGCTATTTATACTCCTCATTCGTGGAAGTACTCTGCCAGGTGCACTGGATGGGGTGATATTTTTCCTCTACCCTCAATGGGACCGTCTTTTACATGTCGGAGTAAGTATCCATGCTCATACACGAAGTATGGCTGATATTCGAACACTGAACTGTCGGGTATATAAATGTGTTAATAATAAGTGGTATGCCATTATTATATAATATATGTGTGATTCGGAATACACAGACATTTACACATTAATGCGACAGTTCATCGTTTAGGGAAATTAGGGCATGAAGCAAAGCTTGATCATATTGTTTGATTTTGGCCCGTTTGATCGTCTGCTTGATTACCTGATTTAACACATGCTAAAATTAGGGCTATCTTAAAATTATTACTTGACACCATCACTTTGCTATCTTTAACGACGTGAATAAGGGATATATATGTCTTGCTTGAATTTGTTTTAGAACTGTGCCATTTATATGCATATGTAAAGAAGCTGGTTTAACCCTGTTTTAACCCTGATAATTAATTTAACCAGGGATGCTAGTAGGCTATCTGCATGCAGCCTACAAATAGCTTGCTGCTGTTGAGAGAAGCATTTCAAACTTGATTGTTCCGTTGCTACTGGTAACACCAACAGTGTTTGAAATTACTTATGTTAGTGCATGTCCGTAAGTGTCCGTATGTACCAACATTTCTTGAAAAACCAACTTTGTGGGGAAACTAAGTTACCAAGGCTTGTGGGCTGACATATACTATGAGAGGTAACTCTGATCATATCTAACCATCTTCAAACTAGAAACTGTGTTCAGTTCGACACCTTGAGACAACGCAATCTTCCAAGGAGCTTACCATCGCTACATGAAATGTACGTGGTCTGACTGCCACGTCAAAGAGGCAAACATTAGGTTCAAACTGTGAACACTATAACATCGATGGAACAAAAACAGTCCACATATCTGGATTTGAGCCTTGTAATCGGACCAAGACTTCTGGATCATGTCATTAGTTTCGGATACGTCAGTGATCGCGTTGCATTCATCGAACTCAATATGCCAACGCGAAAACACACCACCACTAAGTGTTGCATAGCCAATGCAAATCCATCAATATTAGATTCCATCTAAGAAAAACTGAACTCCGCTATTACTATTCCAGTCAGGTGACAACTGTTCGTGTGTGGAGATTTCAACAAGAACTCAGGAGTTGGATTATGCATGGCATCGTATGGAGATGGCACACGTAACAGCAATGGAGATGCAATGGTGCCATTCCTTAGTTCCAATGGCATATTTGCCAGACATACAGCTTTCAAGCACCCATGCACAGGATGTATTGTTGATTGCAAGGCTCTAAGGCTACAACAGCAGTCCTCAATCAAATAGACTTCATCGTATGCTAAACAGAAGCAAAGCCCCTACTTCTGGATGCTCGTATGGAGGTGCCGACCTCAAGTCCGACCACAAGCTAATAGTTACACGCATTCAGATGAGCCATCTCTACGTAATGTACAAACGCCATACCAGGCCAGAGGGTAGAGTCACCTACAAGCTACCCAACCTCATCAGCGACACTGACACCCAAGTGTCATACCAAAAGGCCCTCGAGGAGCATCAGTGTCAGCTCCGATCCAAACGAAGCCCTACCCAAAGTACTCGAATGTATGGAATCATCAGCCACAAGCACCATCGGAGTTCTCAAAAACAACAACTGAACTAGGCATACTGATGACCCTGTAGTTGTAAAGCTATCAGCAGAGCAGAAAGCATTATGGCTGCGCATCTATAAAAGTGGCCAAAGGGAAGACAACACCACTACGTAGCGAAGGAAATAACATTCTGCGTCACATGGGCAAACACTTAAAGATCTTGCTATTCAACAAGCGGACACCTTAGCAGATGAAATCACTGCCACGGATGACTGTCACAAAATGTTTCGGGCACTGAAGGAGACTTTATCAGGACTAACTAGGGCAAAGCGGGCGCAATTCGAAAATGGTTCAAGGAACAGTTCAACAACCACAATAATGAGCCCTTGTACCCGTTTTCAGGTAATCCCAGGAAATTACTAACACCAGCAGAATTTGGGAAGACACTGAAAGCCCAGGAGAATTGAGGTGCATCCGGAGCTGGTGACATGTGCAATGAACTATTCAATACACAAGTGACATTATCTCCAAATCGTTCACGCACCTAACCATTTCAGTCTTTATGCACCACCTTCCTATCAATACTGTAGACCAAGGAACCCTTATCGCGCTACATAAGCCCAAGAAGTCACCTGACCCTTCAGTAAAGCTGAGGTCCATTGTGCTCCTCAACAGCATATGGAAAATCCACTCCAATGTTCCTCTATGCTGCATCTGAGACAAGATCGATGACTTCACTGGATCATGTCAAAGTGGCTTTAAACGTGGACGCAGCTGCGCAGACATTGCATGGGCTCAACGTATACTTGTGTCAGTAGTCAAGCACTTGGATTTCGACAAAATGGGCATTGACATGCCACGCGCCTTCGACACAATTACACGCTCAAAGATCCTAGATGTACTACACCAAGCCAGTTGCAATGAGGATGAGCTGCGACTAGTGCGACTACTGCTTGCAGACACCAAGCTCAGAGTACGGGTCAAGACATGTGTTGTCCTCTTTTGTTAGCATCCCTAGATGTTAAATTATTATAGATTGTTCAGTCTTCTTCGGTACAGACTACTTTGTTGTCGCTTTTCTAATTATGTCTCTATATATCACGAAAATAGTGAAAATTATGAAATCTCTGTATGTTGTGCAGGTATGGGTGGATGCTGCAGCTCAGATATTTTTCTCTTTAGGACCAGGATTCGGCACGCTACTCGCTCTGTCCAGTTACAACAAATTCAACAATAATTGCTACCTGTAAGTAAATATTGCAATACACAGAATTATCACATTACAATTTCACTAAGCGCAGAATCTCACATGTTCGACCCCCGAATCATGTAAGCCAAAATGTGATATTATCATATTTTCTATTTATTTCTTACAAACTATCTATTTTAGTGGCATCAGCGAAATAACGAAAACACCCAAAATTGTACCAAAGCATTTTTTAAAACTTAAGATGGCGACTTAGTTACCACATTCTGAAATATGCGAACTTCCTCATTGTTCGTGCCATTTGGCAAGATTGAGACACTCCAACCTGGAATTCACACTCTGTCCTAGCTAGTTCCATAACTATACACCCCTTCCCGCTCATGCGGTCATATACAATCTTTCGAATGTTCATTGATGTACTAAGATTTATATGTATTTACAGAGATGCTATAGTAACTGCTACGATCAACTGCTTAACGAGTTTGTTATCCGGCTTTGTTGTCTTCACTGTGCTCGGCTATATGGCATTCATGATGAAGACAGATGTTGCTAATGTAGCAATAGATGGTAAGAAATGGAGGGATCCGATCTGTTACTCGCATTTCTTCCGGCATAATCGAATACGTTACTTGTTAACTTACATCGCACTTACGTTTTAGTGCAAGTTCATTTCCCTTAGAAACCGAAATACCCACTACCTACTAAAAAGGACTGTGATGGCAACACTTATGGGATGTTAACTGCTTATTATTATTAGGGTTTCTTGTTATTATTCACTATTATTAGTCCTTTCCCACCGGCTTCTTCTTCAGAACCACAATGTCAGCGTTTTTTAAATGTAGTGCACCCATCTGCGGGGATGTCCACAGATGAGGGTTTGAAAGAATCAAGGCGATCTGTCCTTAAACGGCTGTGATATGAGCGCTCCAAATTACTACATAACATAAAGCAAATTGAGGTGGTCCTTAATAGAGAGTACAGATATGTTACAGTCAAGTAAATTTATGGTGACAACTTGATGATTACTTGGTGATTACAAGCATAAGTCAGTCTCATTAACCCATTTACTGCTGAATGACCACTCATTGAATTACAAGTCTCGATTAACCCTTTTACTGCTGAATCACAAGGCCTAATTAACCATTTTACTGCTGAATCACAAGGCTAAATTAACCCTTTTACTGCTGAATTACAGTACTCAATGATCCCTTTTACTTCTGAATTACAAGTTTCAATTAACCCTTTTACTGCTGAATTACAGGTCTCAATTAACCCTTTTACTGCTGAATTACAGTACGCAATTAACCCTTTTACTGCTGAATCACACGGCTAAATTAACCATTTTACTGCTGAATTACGGTACTCAATTAATCATTTTACTGCTGAATTTCTCTATTAACGCTTTTACTGCGAAATTGCAAACCTTGATTAACCCATTTACTGCTGAATTAGTATTTTTTTTGCCGATGTTGACATTTTTTTAGCGTTTCTGACAATTTTGATTGTTTTTGGTAGTTTTTGTACCATTTCTTATCCTTTAATTTTTTATGGATCGTGAGCATTTAAAACATTTTTCAACCAATTTTGGCCATTTTTTTTTATCAGTCATCGTTTTTAGAATTTGTGACCACTTTCTGATGTGTTTTTTGCCAATTTTGGACCTTTTTGACACATTTTAACAGGTTTTGACCGATTTGGCCACTTCTGATAATGTTTTCTTATTATTTTTTGCCAATTTTGGACCTTTTTGACAGATTTTCACAAATTTTCACAATTTCTGTCGTTTTTACTCATTTTGAGGTTTTTGATGTTATTTGACAATTTTTCATAATTTGTGACCATTCTTGGTCCTTTTTGACTGATTTTCGCCACTTTTCTGCTGTATTTGACAATTTCTTTTATCGTTTTTATCATTTCAACTACTTTTAAAGTTTTTTGTCCAATTTTATTATTTTTTGACAATTTTGGACCTTTCTGACCAATTTTAATTTTTTTTTGCTGTTTTCGTCATTTTTATTGCTTTTTCACCACTTTTAACCTTTTTGACCGATTTGGACCAATTTTTCCCATTTCTGTCATTCTTGCTAATTTTTTCCATTTTTGATCCTTTTTGACCATTTTTCATCATTTTGACAATTCTGGCCAAAATATGCTGTTTTTGAGCATTTTTTTTGCTTTTGAGCATTTTTATTGTTTCTGATAGTTTTGGGGTTTCTTTGGGCCATTTTTGATTGCTGTAACTATTTTGGTCCTTTTTGACCGACTTTTTTACCGGGTTTTTTTAATAGTTTTTTACCATTTTGGTCCCTTTCTTCAATTTTTAATGCTTTTGACCATTTTTCATAATTTTTGCCAGTTCTTGCTCCTCGTTGACTGATTTTCATCTTTTTTCTGCGGTTCTTGACAATGACTGTTTGGTTTTTTAATTTTTATGGTTTTTGTCCATGTTTGATAATTTTTATGGTGTTTGGTCTTTGATCATTATGTATATGTAATATGGGCAGCCGGTTCACCAGATATTAAAAATAGTTCACAGTGACAGTGACAGTGAATATCACAGTCTTTTACCATCCAATGACAGCTTTGACCAGAAACCTTTTCTTGGAACTCATGAGGTTAGTCCTCTAACCTCTAGTTATTATTATTATTATTATTATTATTATTATTATTATTATTATTATTATTATTATTATTATTATTATTATTATGTCACCGCTTGTGGGGGTATATAGTAATCGCTTTGCTCGTGCAACCGATGCATGCGGGTGTCTGTGCGTCCGTCCGCGAGTCTGTGTCAGATTTTTTGTCCAGACCATATTTTCAAGCGTAGAGTGACCAAATTTGCTTAAAGGTGCGTCATGTATTAAAAGTAGGTGAGCGTGACCTACTTTTCTTGGTTCACTGAATATCATAGTTTATTCTTGTCCGGGCTGTAGATTTATTTTTGTATACAGTAACCAAACTTTTTGTATGGATGCATTATAGGTTACTGTTGTGTCGTATGACAAAAGTAGGCCAACCTGACATACTACCCACGGTTCACTGAGTCTTCAAGATTAATTCACCTTTCCAAGTTTACCATCGATCATATAACGTGGCGTCATAATCAACTAAGTGACGTGTAGGATGACATCATAATCGTGACGTCGTGAATGACTCGATATAGCCCGTCTTAAACGCTAATATATAATGCGACACGTTGTACGAATTGTATGTTTTTGCTATTTAATAAACATGCTGTTGAATATTTAGAAGATAATTTGACTGGGTCAGCAACAGCGCCAAGTCAAATTAATTTCAAAATATTTAACAGCTTACCTGCATAGTTTTCTGGAAACTGATAGTCAGGGAGATCAGGGATCAATCGATATTATTATTATTATTATTATTATTATTATTATTATTATTATTATTATTATTATTACTATTATTATTATTATTCAGGTCCTGGTTTAGTATTCCTTGCCTATCCAGAAGCGATTGCCTCACTTGACGGGTCTGTGTTCTGGGCTATAATCTTCTTCCTCATGTTGATAACGCTTGGACTGGACAGTTCTGTAAGTGTGCATGAATTATAACACTTGTTTCATTTGAAACAAAGTTAATAGAATAGAGGTCTATTAGTTCTTTCTGACACATGTCTCCATGGACCGACGTATGTTTTGCCTCAAGTTTCAAATACCGCCCTCCCCCCTCATCACGCACAGGTTTGCTCAATATAGGTATGTATGGCTAGGCTGAATTATAAGCTAACGAATTCTTCTAATTGGAACAAAATTATTGGACAATTAGAATATCCCAATTAGTTTGTTATGTGGTTGCTCCTTGAGTGATTTCCAGAACAGAATGCAACTTAAAATACATTAATCATTTTATAAACAATTTTGTTATATACATGTACAATCTGTAGCATAATACTGACAATTATATCAGTTTCTGTAACATTTTACGCTCTTACTAAACTGGACATGGTGTCAGACCGACCGACCGACTGACCGACCGACCGACTGAGAATTAGACATGTCTCAGATGGTTAAACAGCGAACCAGAACAGAATCTGACCTGGTACAATGCTTGGAAGTGCCGGTGCCTCTGAAGAATAGAGATGCCACGCCCACTGGTGAAGTTATCATCCTTGATGGAGATATTCTTGTGGGTGGAACACTAACCGGAGAACATTCTTGTATTGGATTAGTGTATCAGTACGTTTAGTAGGCTTCTCGGGTTGCTCAGTGGTTTAAGAGAAGATAACTTTGATAGAGATTGGATCTTAGTCTTAATAAGCTGAATTGTGCGCACTCTCCATAATAATCTGATAGCAGCCAAGTCCGCGATATTTAACGATGGAATGTGTACGTGTCGTGTACGTGCGTGTGTACACGCGCGGGTATGCGCGCGGGGTGTGTAAACTTGCTAATAACTAAGCTTCATTTAAATATCCTATTAAATTACAGTCAATAAATATGTTCTCAGCTAAAACAGATTAGAAAATTCAGTTTCGAATAATTATTCTGATATCAGTGTTAGCCACGATTCTTGAAAGTCCTCAACGTGTCAGAATTTATCAATTGCTTTTCAAAGCCATCGAATGATCTAGTGCTTTTAGAAGAAGTACTTAACTCTGCTTACAATTTATGAATGACCAAATTCCACGCCTGGTTACAATCTTCAACTAGGATTATCTGTAATTTGACCTGGAATTAGACTATCTATTAATTGTCTGCAATTCCTTTTGCTCTCAGTATCAAACTGCGAGACTGTAGTAGGCTATATTCTGGACCCTATTTAAGGGGACGATAGTTTTGTTGGTATTCCGTCCCATAGTTGCAGCTTGGCAGCACGTTATTATCTCCCTTAGTATGTTGTATCAGAGCGATATCTATGACGCTATATTCTGAAGTAGGCTTGTGTACTGGCAGAAGTATGACGCGTGTTGCGTTTTCATAAACAAAACAAGGGCACGCAGACATTGTAGACTAACATTTCCGGATTTTTTTCGGATAGTTTTCGGATCACAACCAGATTTAGACGATCATATTCTTTACTAGACCATTCATTCTTCGCTAAAATCTTAGCTTAATTGGTGCTTCTGACCAGTTTCTACGAAACACGGGGCCGACAAACACACCGATAGTCTCAAGGGAGGATTTCAGTTTATCCATCAATCATATGACATCATAATCATTTACGTGACGTGTGGGATAACGTCATAATCAATTACGTCATGAATGACATAGCTAAGTTCGCCACGAGCGCTTAATTGATGACGGACTAAGCGTTGTTGTATACGAATTTTAATAAACATGCTGTTGAATACCTTGAAGCTAATTTCACTGGGCTCGGCAGCAACGCCACTTAGTCAAATTAGTTTAAAAAATTTCAGCAGTTTACCTGTATATTATTCTCGAAATTGATAGTAAGGGAGTTCAGGGATCGATCAATCCTAGGGACTGATCCGGAAATTTCAGTTTCGGGGGGGTGGGGTTGGGGTTGGGGGCGTAAATGGGGATAGTCTGAATATAGGGCCTCTCTACTCTCATCAGCGTGGGGCCCGGAGGTCCTCCCCCAAAAAAAATTTAGAAAATTAGATTCTATGTGAAATTCTGTTATTTTTCTTTCGAAAAGAAAATATGAAAATACGACTCCAGAAGATTTTGAAGACGCGGTCCCAGGAGTATGATCTTGGTGTCATCTCGTTGCTGCTATCACAAGCCATCTGCTTCAGTTCTGTGGGTCAAAATCCACCTTTGACAGTTAGCTATGAAATTATGAATTTTTTACTTATTGTCCTAGGCGAAATAGTGTTTGGACAAGATTGTCAGGATTGGCAGACACTTTGTCGGAAAAGGCACCGAAAAAGTAATGCCTGTATTCTTGCCTCCAACAAAATATAGTGTAAGACGAGATATTGACATGTGAAGAGTCTGTTATCTCCGCATGTCGGCACAACCTTTCTCCTATGACTGTGATAGATGCAATTTGCTTTTAATAGAAGTTATTGCACAGTTAGATTTTTCAGTCTTTTGTTTGCGTGTATTTCAGTGGATTTTCAGTGTTTTAATGGGTACCCGACCATAAGGGCAGATAGCTGGCTACGATTTGGCCACGTTGACATTGCGACGCACAGAGACATTTTGTGAATTCTGCTGTACTAAGAACCGTCTTCCGTGATTCTGAGTGGGAAAAGAAATACATTGTTTGCTTTCAAGTTCAAATGGTAGGGTTGATTTTAAGAGGGGAAGGGTGTTTTGCAAGCTTTGACAAATTTATGGGGATGTACACCGTGTTCACCCCATCCAAGACAGGTAACAAGAGAGGTAAGTTGTTGAATATTTTGAAACTAATTTGACTGTGAACTGTTGCTTCATATGGCGGCTAGGGAAGCAATAGCTCGCAGTCAAATATGTTTCAAAATATGTTTATTACATTGTGAATTCACCAAAGACATACGATTCAAACACTTTCTCCTAGACCGTTGCCACTTTTGTGTCGGAAGCATTATAGGTCTATAGTCATTATACGAGTTTAATTGATTTTACCAAAACTGCCATGTATTTTATACTGGAATAAAATGCATGTATGCTCGTCAAGGAAACCAATTCCCACGATGACATGGGCGCCGATGATGGTGATCGTTGTCATCTGATTATTATGTAAGGATTCTCAGCAGGCTGAAAAAACGTATTATATTTGCTGGGATTATGATTATTTCTCCCAAATATCTATGAAAAGTGAAAACAACTAAAAGACCTACATGTTCTATTAGGCCTACATGCCAATATCGACGTCCATTATAGTTGATCTTTTGATGTGCTTGAGTCTGATTTGGCCAGTTGGTTGATCTTTTGAGGTGCCTAAGTCTGATTTCCCAAAATAGTTTGGCGGCCATTTTGGATTTTCAACAATTTTTGACAGCATTTTAACAATCTTCCCCTGAAACCAGTTGACAGAGAATGAATATTTCTTCAAAACCACTTGATGCTAATAATCCATATAGACAAACCATACTGTTATATGGCATTACATAGCACAAAATCTACACACTATGGTTACCAGGGACCAATCAAATGTAGTTATCTGACGGCCCCTTGAACTTTATTATTTGAAGCAGTTCTACAGTGAATCTTTACAAGCGTCTATGTTTTACTAAGAGCTACATCTTGACAACGCTTAAATATGATTGGTCAATTGTGCTGGCAGTCATCCTGGATTTTCGGAAATGCTTAAAGCTTAACAAAGGCTTCCTCACGAAAACCAGCATCCAATTAAGCTGGACATCGAGAATATATATACGTAAATCTATAGAACTGACATGCTTCAGGAGAACTTGTTATGTCAGGAGGATTGGTCAATGTTTGATGAAATCACATATCACAAGAAGAACGTAACAAACTAGCATTTGGCCAAACTAAGTAGAAATGTCTGTCCAGCGATGTTAGCCTAAAGGAACTTAATGGCTACCACACATAACTGGCAGTGACCGAGCGAAGTGGCCATCTTGACTTGATTGGTCTCGCCATGACGTGTAGCGAAAGCGCCCCGCCTCCCCTCAACTCCCTCCCCCAACCTCACACACGCACGCACGCACACGCGCGCGTGTGTGTGTCTTGCCTTAGTTGGGACGTTGGTCTTGCGGTCCCAAGGATGGAAGAAGTAGATTGATTTTAGGGCTAAGTAGTCGAAAGTCAAGGTCATCCAACAAGTGAATGAAAAATTCCGGCGCAAGATTTCAAATTGTGCTGGATGGATATTGGCCCCACTTGGATTGAGGATTGCTCTTGGTGCCCCGGAATGCTGTATTCACTTTGGGGCAAAAGGTCAAAGGACAAGGTCATCTAAAAGAACGGTATGAGCAGACTCGGATTATTAATATTATTATTTATTATTATTATTATTATTATTATTATTATTATTATTATTATTATTATTGTCTAGTTCGGTGGATTGGAGGCTGTAATCACAGGCGTGTGCGATCAGTACCCGTGGATTAAACGAAAACGAGAGATTTTCGTGGGAGTGTTGTTGATATATTGTTTCCTGGGTGGACTGTCTACTACTACATATGTAAGTAGTGTGATAATATGATAATATATTTAAATCACATTTATTTCTTAACAAATTCAACCATAAAATCACAGTGGCAATTTCAAAGCAACACGGCAATCCTTACAATTTCTTTGTTGCATAGCATACTCAAGTCAAATCTCTTAAAATACATTCAACCAAATTTTCTTGCAGAGTAGACATAAATAATTAGTTCACTCTGACATGTATCATTGAAAGTGATAAATTCATAAATATCTTCACTGAGAAGACACTATATCATGTCAAGATCTCCGTATTGCAATGTTAGTCCATGGGCCAAAGCCGGGAGCTAATAAGCGGACAAAATCTCCATGGCTGTATTCAATTTGTACAGCTTAATAAGTGATAGAAAAATAGCCGCCATTTTGACCGGAGTGTGGGTGGGGTTGGGGTTGGTGATGGAGAGGGCGAACATTTCACTACATGTCCCAATCAAGCTAAATAGGATCTGATTTTACCAATAACCGAATTTTCCATCTTACCCTATGCTATGCAACCCGAGATGCACTACGCGTTATGTTTGACACAAAAAGTGTGATTTAACAATTACAGGTTCATCTATTTTGTTATTAATTATGTCGGGGATTCAGCTAGTTCCTTATATCAACTGAATAATCTGAAGAGGCAAGTAGACAAATGCGAAGATGGATGCAATGTTTTAAGGACACTATAGCAACATAGGGTCCTTAGCACAGGCCATGTTGCCTTCATAGACCACCACTATTTAATAAATAGATGCTGCTGTTTGTGATGTAGACAATGAAGAACAAGAGAATACTAACACTAAGATGACGTACGATCATCAATGGGTTGCGCTCATGTATCAAGTATGGCATCTGTGACATGACTGAAGGGCTATCTACTGAAGAGAAATATCCCGTCTAGACTAGCTAACTCCTTTGGCGTTGATGATTCGAGTGGAAAGTGAATTTGGATGTGCACTGAATATAATTTCTGAGTGAAATTGTAAACGTCTATATCTTGACATCTATCGATGGCTGACTTGCTCAAGCCAACCACTACATAAAGCATGAGTTACAGATTACATTTACATAAACAGAAATTGGTGCTAGTTTGACTAAATCAGCCTTATATCTGGGAGCTGCTGATTTGAATCAAGATGCCGCTCAATTATGATCATCTGAAGAGTGATATGAACACGGCCCCAAACTTACAGACAGTACTAATCGGGGGGAGGGGCGGGTGGAAGAACTCGAATCCATTTACCAAATACCAACAACTAGACAGATCCATTGACATCAAAACACATACTCCTGCCAATTGCTGGTACATCATTGACGGAAAGTTTTGAAACGATTCATACACGTAATATATCAGCTTGATGAGATTGGCATAACCCTGTGTGACTGTGTCTACAGTAATGGAGGAATCTACATCCAGCTATGATAACACCCCCCACCCCTCCCCAATTCCTATGGAAGCGCCACATCTGCATTTGTCAGAATCATTTGATATAATTTGACCACTGGATTCCCAGACTCCTATTATCAAGGTACTTATACACGTAGGTCTTTAAATATTTTGAGTTTCAAAGTAATTATACAGCTAGTTCGTTAGATATTTTGAGACAAATTTGACTGAGGGGTTGGGGGATCTATGGCAGCAGCAGCTCGCGGTCAAATTAGTTTCAAAATATTCAGCAAAGTGTTTCCTGAATTGTAAATTCATCAAAAACATACATTTCGTACACTTCATGACGGACTATTCATTTTTATGACAGAGCTCTATGCCATTATGATTGTGACGTCAGTTAACTAGTAACGTAATTGATTATGAATGCGGCTACTTGAGTAGCAAATCGGATTCCTCCATTCTCTCTGTTAGTAGTAGGTGATGCTGCTATGAAGGTAAACATTCAAGCAGGTGTATTCACTCTCACATTGCACAACGTAGACTGACTGAAAAATACACTCAGTGCTGGGGTAACACAATAGACATTTACATGTCCAATCAAATCAAAGACACATCTTGGTAAGGCACAACAGTAGTATTAGCGCTCGACCATTGATGGCCCCACATACAGCATTTGATAGCAAGTGAGCCGCCAAGATTCCGAAGGATAGAAGTTGACAGATTAGCGGTCGTTCAAAATGTTAAGAGTAAGAATCATCAATGGATTATTGCTCGCATGTCTGATACATAATACCAGCCAATGCGTGGTTGGACTGTCCGTGGAATTGTTATCTAGGATGATATCACAGTCTTAGCTGGCACAATAAGGTATTTGCCTCCAATCAATGACCATGTGCTACAGGTGTTTACGTTGAACCTAGTTCTGAACCAGAAACTTACTGCATTCATTGTAATTTGCTAATATACAATACACGGCCAATCATGTACTCTATGGCAAAAGAGCTGAATTCTCAGCTGAAGCACCAGGACAATCTTAACCTAATTGCCCCCAGGCGTGCAGTCCTACCATATGTGCAAGGCTCTCAGTTATTGAGACACGATTCCAAAACTTACGATAACGGGGGTGGGGAGAAATATGCAAAGTCTAGCGTTATTGTCAAACGTTCGATAGCTGCGGGGATGGAAGTGCGGGGATGGAATGTCACGCATGTAATTCCTCAACATCACTCATTATTATTATTAGCTCACCTGGCCAGAATGGCCCCGTGAGCTTATGCCATGGCGACCGTTCGGCGTCTCTCCGGCGTCCGTCCATCCGTCCATCAACTTTATCTTTAAACAACTTCTTCTCAAGAGCCACTGGGCCAATTTCAATTATATTCGGCAGGAAGCATCCTTAAGGCATAGAGAGCTAGGTTTGTTCAAAGGAATTCGATCGGCCAATTTGGCCGGCGGCCATATTGGATTTTGACAGCTTTTTAGAAACCTCTTAAAAAAAATCTTGTTCTCCGAAACCGCTTAGTGGATCAATTCAAAACTCATGAAATAGGCCTATCATATAGCGCAAGAGATGAACCAAGTTCGTTCAAAGGAACTTGATTGGCCAAAGGACTCAGCCGCCATCTTGTATTACCTAGTTTTCGCAAAAACGCCTTTTTCTGCAGAACCGCTAAATAGATCGGGACTAAATTTTGGGGATATAATTATGGATTACGGGCCATTCAAATATTATTCACCCCATAGGTAATATGTTATATATTGGTGAAAACTGTATAAATAATATGCCCAAGCCATGTTTAAGCTGTATAAGCCCGCCTTTACAAATGTTATTATGCTGTTGAAGGGTTTGTGAATATAACGCTAAAGAGAAATTCACTGTATTAGATATAAGATTAGGCATTTAGATACTTGTATAGCATACTAATTTAATTGTCCATATGTTTAAATGTACACTCAAGGGCCTATGGCTTATTGTGGAATAAATCAATCAATTATAATAAATATCTTCATGGGAAGTTGATAGGTAAAAAAACATGGCCGCCGCGGACCAATCAAAATGTAGCGTGTTTGGCAGCCATATTGGATTTTTTTATTTGATGGATTTTTAAGCCGAAATTGGTTTTATTAGCTCAACTGGCTTGTCAGCCATCCGACGCATAGCGATGTCATCTGTCTGTCCGTCCATCCATCCATCCGTCCATCCTCAACAATAGCAGCACATGTTGTTATTTCTGGGTGGATTAACTCCAACCTTGGTCACACATTTTAATGTCGCCATCTAATATCTGTCCTGCGAAAATTAAACTGATACGACATCAAACACCAGAGTTATCAGCCCTTAACCATTTGCACTACTAGTATAGTGCCACTTTCATAGGAGAAGTATTAGACAGGTCCGCCCCCCCCCCCCACCCCACTGTGTAATGATTTATCACCCCCCCCCCGACACCTTTTATTGCCAAGCAAGATAAAGACAATTAACAGTTTAACGTCTTTTCCTCCAGTGCCTAAATACTTAAGATATGTATTATGTGCTCTGACATATATACTATTGAATATTTTGAAATGCATTTAAGTGAAAGCTGTTATTAACTAAGGCAGCAATGACTTTCAGTCAAATTATTTTCTAAATAAACCAACTCACCTGGATACACATCCCCTTCTGCTAACTTGGTCATTCAGCGAGCTGTACATGTGTTAATGAATAGTTTGGAATACTCTCAGTTAAACCTGCTATAAAGACCACCTGTATTAACCCTTTCACCAATGAATTCCCTATATCGCATTTTCAAGGCATCTATACAGAAGAACTGTTGAATATTTTGAAATCAATTTGACTGGAAGTCATTGCTGCCTACGGTGCAATGGCTTCAAGTAAAATTAATTTCTGAATATTCAATAAAATAGGTTTTATATCATAAAGAATATACCTTTTCCAGGATTTATGGATGAACGGGTTAAGAGACCACAAGCCTTTAGAGACTATTTTCTTCATTTGCTAAATCCAATTAAGCAATGTATTTGAAACTTTATTAAGAAACCAGCTGCCGTAAGAGACTGCCTTCTGATTCTCCCTTTGGGTGGTGTCTTAATACAAGTTTGACTTTATGTCATCGATTTCTATTGTTAGCACTGATGTCATTTATTTTCACTTAAATAATGTTCAAAATCACTATTGCAAAAAGCAGTCGAGAGGTTGGTGTCAATATTTTGAAAATTAAACCATTTGACTGAAAGTCATTGGAAGCGGCACTGATTAATGTAAAACTCAATAAAGATTAGTTGAAATGCCAATGTTCCAGGTGAGTGATACAGGCCCCTTGGGCCTCTTGTTATTATTATTATTATTATTATTATTATTATTATTATTATTATTATTACAGGGAGGTCAGTACGTTATTACCTTACTGGACACTCATGGTGCACCTATTTCCATTCTCTTTATATGTTTAATGGAAGCTATAGCAGTTAACTGGTTCTATGGTAAGTATCTTAATGCTAACTGAGAGGCTTATGTTTTACTATGCATATTGATGATGAGAATGTCATCTATAGACATTTTGTTATTGTATATTTTATGTCTTTTATTGATACTAGAACATGCAGGTTAATAGTTAATATAGTATGTAAAAAGTGATGTACTAATATTATGGATGAATCCAATCTGTCAGTCAAGTGTGTGACGTCATGGTGAATGACGTCACCTGTAGACTGACGTCACAATCAAAATACGTAATGAATAGCATAGCTAGCTTCGTCATAAACGTTTAAAAATCCATCATATGTACAAATTGTATGTCTTTTGAACAACTTACATTTTTGTATAGTTTTCTGGAAATTGAGATACCGAGATATCAGGTTTCAATAGATCACAACACAGGCATATCGTGGGCGGAGCTTAGCTAGCGATGGGTGGGGGCATAGCTAAAGGTGGATTCATCTGTTGATTAGAGCATAAGTGCTAGAATATGACAAACAGTTATTTGATGAATGTCTATAGACACAGTGAATGACCCATTCCTAAGTGACGTGCAAACTATAAGACAATGGTTAGAATATTATGGTCATCATGTGGTCAATCACGGCCATAATACTAAAGTATAGAATACACTTTCTGACCTACTCCGAGAATCATGATTTATCACCCTAGCACCCAAAATATCACGTCAGTCACATGCATCCTCACCACGTGGCCAACCAATGAACACATAAGAGAGCAGCAAGTCAATCAATCAATCAATCAATCAATCAATCAATCAATCA
Source organism: Chaetoderma sp. LZ-2023a (assembly GCA_034401795.1). Lineage (NCBI taxonomy): Eukaryota > Metazoa > Mollusca > Caudofoveata > Chaetodermatida > Chaetodermatidae > Chaetoderma > Chaetoderma sp. LZ-2023a. Next base: position 74,803,491 of record CM067370.1, read on the forward strand.
ACCAACCAACCACCTAACCAATCAACCAACCAATCAACTAACCAAATAGCCAACGAATCAATCAATCAATCAATCAACCAATCAATCAATCAATCAATCAATCAACCAACCACTTCAACCAACCAACCAACCAAACGACCAACCAACCAACCAACCAACCAATCAATCAATCAATCAATCAATCAATCTATCAATTTGGTAGTCATGCTCATACACTATATATGATATTCCTCGCTACCATTTCCCCCCCCCCCTCCCACCCCCACTCCCCCACATACCCTCCTCCATAACCCCCTCCCCACACACACATCCATAAGGATTTCAACGCAAAGATAGCAGATATGACAGATTAAGTCAAATGTAATAGACTTACTGACACGTGTAGTTGGTATTTACATGCTCTGATTTAAAGTTCAGCTTAACAAATAAATAACCAAATTATGTTATTTACACATTTTCTCTAGGCGTGCAGAGATTTTCGGATGATTTACACTCCATGTTGGGCTTTCAACCGGGAATGTTTTGGAAAATCTGCTGGGCCGGCATATGCCCAATATTCTTATTGGTACGTAGCTAACGGCTTCAATAGACTTTACACACATAGATATAGTATATAATCGCTAGATCACTCATGCGCATACCCTCACTATGGGGATAGTTGGCGTGACCGCTGGCTGCCAGAGTTCAGTAAATCGCAATTGCGCATGACCGGGCATTCACTGACGAAGATGATCAGCTTCATATATAGCCTCCAAAATGACTAAATTCTCTTTTGATAACTTGGAAATTGAACAGACGCAAATTTAAATATTTTTTATCCGAAATAAAATTGCATTTGCTATATTAATCTGTCACTTTATTCGACTACGTAATAGGATTAGTAACAAAAACATATTATTTTGGATACTATACATAGGGCTGGAAAATAAAGAACTCTGAAATGCCGCTTTTGAGAGGGTTATGAGTGATCTAGCGAATGTATATTATATCTATGGCTACACGTCAATACCATTTCTGTAGATAGTCGCTTATGCAGAACTAATATTGAATTTACTCAGGTATTTTCCAAAAGCATGATGTCATAAGCATTGGAGAAATAAGGTATGCCGCGTTAGTCTGTTGATATTGATAACAAGATTCAAAGATGATACATATCAAACCATGTAATACCTATATTTTGTCAGGAAAATCAGATATTTGCTTATTGAATGCCCATTTGCAGGCCAAGAGAATACTACTTTTGAAAATTTACCACTAGAATGACTGGCTCGGTTATCGAGCCTGTCATTTCAGTGGTAAATTTTCAAAAATTATATCCTCTTGGCCTGTAAACGAACATTCCTCAAGAAAACTGCATCCTCTATGGGTGTATGTGTGATTTGTCTAATTGCTTTAAACATCAGCCATTCATATAACTTTTAATTTGGTTAAATCTAGCTGAATATACATTTAGAAATCCACCGACAGCAGGTACACGCTCTGAGTTAAGATTCAGCTTAACAAATAAAGAAATAATTTACTAATATCAATACACTATATTTAATGCTTTCCTTCAGATTTTATTCATTCTATCATGTTGGGGCTACTCCGGAATGCGGCTGGGTGATTTCGTATTCCCACAGTGGTCCGTGGCCCTGGGATGGTGCGTTACCTGTATATCAATCATGTGTGTTCCGGCTTATATTGTCTATATGTTCATCGTCACACCTGGAAATATCAGACAGGTAATATGGACTAATATAGGGATCCATTTCTAGCTATGTCCCGCCTATTTCCAGCTAAGCTCCGACCACTTTGCGCGGGTGGAGATCGAGTTATATACTTTGAACACTGATTTCCCTGAATCCCAATCTCAAAGCAACTATAAAGGTAAGCGTGATTATTTTGAAACTAATTTGACTTGGTACTGTTGCTGCGTTTTTCGATCTCAAACGACAGAAAATGACTTTGGGGAGAGCTTACGGAAGGGCTGCTAACTATATTATTCCGATCACACATTTCATCATACTTGTAACTGTTGTAACATCGAGCATAATCCACTACCATGTCCTTATAGCAACTAGAATAGTCTAATCCAGTTTCTGAACATCTTATATGTCTCACAAGATGTTCAAATCAGTGTTCTTAAAGATGACAGTAATAGACTAACGACTAAAATCTACGAGGTCTCTTCTGGTGTCTTCAACGGTCACAAGAGCATACTATCGTGTTATTATATTGTCAAAATTTATACACACATAATAGCCCGTGCCAGTTTCACGGAGCTGCCCAAACTATGCAAAGAGCTGGTCGTTTATCGCTGGACGGTAAAGCTCATAGACCCGATCTTGCAGGCGAATGACTTTGTTTCTAGATAAGACAGGTATTTATATATATAGAGTATTATATTATGTTCAAGTTATGTTTCCATTCTTTAAAATGTGATGTACAATAAACCAAAGCGACAAGCGTTTAGTCTACGTCAGCTCCTTTTCGTACAGCAATGCATTCTTCCTACACACATTGTTCTAACCAATGGTAACGTTATTTATAGAACATGTAGCTACAGCCATGCGACATAGCAGGGGTGTAGGAACATACTTTGTCCTGTGGGCCGCTGAAGTATGGGTGGTGCTAAACCCAGGGAGGCGCTATATGGGGATGCACTATAGGAGAGGCAAAACCTGGGGGTGGAGGGGCGGGGGTGAGGATATCGCCCTACCCCTTGCCCACCTGTTCCTACGCCTATGCATAGTCATATTTGACGTGCAAGCAATGCGTGTCTGCAGTAAAGGCCAACACATCTCAGTGTTAAATTTATTGCCAATACTAGTGCTTAAGTAAATCACAAATATTTGCCAATCATATCATTGACGATTATTTATGTTATTCCACTTAACAACATCGATCTTTAACGTTTCAGTTATGCGAACTTGTTTGCTTTGTATTCATATCCGACTATGTTGTCTAATGGCGCTCTATTTCAGTACCCCCTCCTCGTCACATTAATGAGCACGGACGAGTCGCGGTTTATGGCATGATCATTACGTAATTCCATTCGCAATTATCGCCAGGCCATGTTATGATGCACGTCAAAACTTTACAATGCGATATTTTATGACTGCCAGAAATATAATTTAGTGTCACTATAAATATTCGTCATGTTACGATTTAATAACCTCGAGGTAATCCCAATAACACTATTGCGTTTTTCTGTTTTACGTGGTCTCAAAATGTGAACTGTTACGACATCGAGAAATAGCCGAGTGTGATGCCAAACAAATCATTCAAGGTCGACTTGTAGCGTTACCTTCATTACCACGTGGCTGATAAAGCCGTGTTATCTATGATGTAAAATCTGATTTTATGTTGAGAAAAGTAGTCAGCGTTGACGTGACTTGCTTTATCACATTTCCTTTTTGCACCACAAGTGCACTAGTATTAACACTAGATTTAGGCATAAAGGGGAATATTATTAGTTACACCAGCGTTTTTGGCGGAGGTACAGGCTGTTAACACACGTGCAAACGTTGTATTTTCCGAGCGCAGCGAAGGAAATACATTTTATATTTCCCGAGTGTAGCGAGGAAAATATAATTGTTTGCACGTGTGTGAACAGTCTGCACCCCCGCCAAAACACTGGTGTAACGAATGTATTACCTCTCAGACATCAGCAAGAGATTAAGAAAGAGGGAGGATAGGTGAGAAAGAAAGTGAGAGAGAGAGAATTTGATCTTAATTTCAATATTGCAAATTTTCATCACTTTATGACGTCATTTTCAGAATGCGTCAACACTTATGACGTCATGATCCTTGTCATTGGCTATTATTGCGTCATAATTAATCTGCGCATTAAGACTAAACACGATGTTCGCGCGGGGGATACCGTGTAGTATTGCCCTCTCGTGAGGGAAATACCAGATCATCCATCACTGATCGTAACCAACAAATAACAGCATATGGTCGTGTGACATTACTAAGGGGTAATAAATTGGCTTTCCGATATTCTCCCAAGTGGTTCGTGGGCGATAAGTGACCTTGGATTTAGCAGAATGTTTATATATCATACTCTACTGTTCTGTTATGTTTCTGGATAGTCACACACTTGGTTGGAGAACCCACACATGTGTGTGTTAAACAGTTAATACATATTGTGTATGTAGATTCTACCTCCGTGAATGCTGTAACATAGTATCCGCGTGACTGACTCTCAGAGCGAGGTTGTGGATCATTTAGGATGACTCAATAAGAGTCAATGATAAGCTGAGTTAATGTTTTGGTGCCAGTAAAATATGGTAATCCATTTTGATTACTGAGTTTGTTTTACAACGAAATCATTTTGAAACGCATGACAATACTTGCTTCATCTCATTCTACCATGCAGCTTAGCATCAACTAGATTACCAATTGTAATGATTGAACCATCTCCCAATGTTGCGTATGTTTGCCAGTCTGTCCATCTGCTGGACATAAAGAATATATGTCACAACTAAGCCTATAAAGCGTCGCATTTGCTATCCTTTGCGACATCTTTTAGTTCTGATGAATAATATTATATTGTTTCTTTTACAGAAATTAAGAGCGATGGTCTACCCAGATGGAGTAGCAAGATCTAAGGTGTCAAGGCGGAATTATAAGTTCAATGGCATTGTGCTGAGTTATAATAACGAACCCATAGCAGCTACCAATGTCTGATGCCACTGCATGAACATGCGAGCTGAAAACATGGGATGTACTCGGGAGATTCCGTAAACTATGTAGTTGTAGAATGACGATATGGAAAGGAACGGAGAGTTCATACTGCAGCTCTGACGTCACTGTGTTGAGAGACAAATTAGTATCCCAGGTAACTTGCGGGTCTGGCGTCACTTTGAGAAGTCAAATTAACCCTTCCATCAATGATGATCCAGTTTAGTTTTTCTAGATGAGAGGTGTCACAGATTTCAAGCTCTTACTCTGACCCAGTCGCTCGTTGACACCGCACGATTCTCTGTCTCTGTTCGTACCAGATTCAGGGTCACAGCAGATTAGGAATAAGAAGATGTTTTGTATGTAACTAATTTGACTGGAAGCCGGTACTGCTTTGACCACAATATATACGACATGGAATTTGAAATTCGTAAAACAGTAATTTTATATGATGCCTCTTCATATAAGGCAGATAAAATTGATAATGTTTCAGCCTATGGTATGTCGTATTGCTAGAGACTTGATAAGTGCAATAATCTGTTACACGTTACAGTGTTACACTGGTTCGTACAACACATCAAATGTCTTGAGTTACGAGCTATTTTTGACAGTATCTATGTGTGACTGGACATCACTTAGAAACATACCTTCACAGAACACTCATCAATCGTAATTATTCTGTTGACCAAATGTAAAGATAAGAGTGGGTATGCACTGAGCATACTTTCTCACATAAAATAATATGTTGTATCCCTCCTGCATGGCTGAAAGGCTTATATTCATTCATATATCATAAATGGTGCATAAGATGACATTTGTCTCTGGAAGAACACTTTGTTGATGGGTGGAATTAGCCTTCCTGTCATCAACATCGCCAACAGATGAAATACCGATCAAGACATGTACATAAAAAAGTAGTGCATATATTACAGTAACTATTGGCAAGCAGTGCTGAACAGACATCTAGTTACTCGGTTTTGAGTAACAGAGCACCACAGTCGTATAGAAAGTGTGGGCTTTGTGATGGTTTAAGTGTACTGAATGTAGTCACATGTATTAACACCCAGACACATAGGAGCACGTACACGCACACACGCACGTACTCACACACGCACAAACATGTATAGACGCGTATGCATGGGCGCACATGAGCATTCACGCGCATCTTAATGCATATATCCATATGTATTCATACATAAACATTCCCCATGTGCACACCTGTACGACCGCACGCACGCACACACGAACGCCCACCCACCCCTTCGCATGCAAGCCCACCGCCAGCTCGGACGCACGCACGCATGCCCACCCGTCTGTTAAACCCGCACGCCTACCCGCCCACTCGCCTACCTTCCCACCCGCCCGCCCGCTACCCTCGCTCGCACGCATGCAAACATGCATACACACGCACGCGTGTACACAAAATAGCACGCACGCACGCACGCACGCAATCCCTCATCCATACGCATCTATCACGACAACCTGGGTGTTATGAGCGAAATCTCCAAGTAGCTGCGAAATTGCTAAATGTGTGTTGATGAAGGAACATCATTGTGCTTTGATTTACTTTGAATGTATAATTGATGATTCTCAGTCAACCATATGACTTCATAATCAACTACGTCGCGTGCAGGTTGACGTCATAACCAATTACGTTATGAATGATGCGAGTTAGTTAGTCATAAACGCTTAATAGTCCATCAAGATGTACGAATTGTGTGTCTTTACTATTTAAAGAGCATTCCATTGAATATTTTGAAACTAATTTGACTGGGCACTGTTGCCTCAATATGTAGCAACAGCACCCGGTCAAATTTGTTTCAAAATATTTAGCAGCTCATGTGTATAGTTTCTGGAAATTGAGATTCAGAGACTGCAAGGATTGAATGATCCCAACACGGGCAAATAGTGAGTGGATCTTAGCTGGATATGGGCGGGGCATGGCTAAAACTGGATTCCTCAATTACCCTCGTACATAAGGAGATTTCTGCCTGCCTGCCTGCCTGCCTGCCTGCCTACATGCCTGCCTGCCTGCCTGCATGCCTGCCTACCTGACTGCTTTCCTGCCTTCCTGCCTGTCTGTCTGTCTGCTTGCCTACTGCGTGCGTAAGTGCATTCGTGAATGCTTGTCTCGGTTTGTATCTAAACAAACCTACATATTTAGTTCAAATTTTAAACACAACAAAGGAACTTATCGTGAAAAAGAATTTCCAAACGTTGGCTGTGAACCGGATAAAATATACCAGATTCTGATTCTGGATCCTTCTGAAAATGTTGGGTGCACAATATCCCGAGGATTCTTGATTCTATGGACATCTCAGGAACTACTTGTCTGAGTTGTCTAAGATTTTAACAGAAGGTAGGCTGTGATTGTATACAAGGATGACACGGCTTTGGCCGTCATCCGAAAAAAAAAAAATCTGGAAAATCCCAAAAATCTTTTCCGAAAAATCCAAACGTTACCTGGAGGACCAGGTTTTACAATCACTGATTATCTCGTTCAGCAGGTTTGTCTGCCCATCTGCCTTGGATGGCAACGAATGGTGGCTCTTTAAGCCATGTGATGAGGAGACAACCAGCCACCATTTTGTCCTCCCAGGAGGTATGACCTCCTATGACATCTTACCTTAATAAGAGACCACCTGTCTTTAGTGACTCGCTTCACACACCCTGGTCCAATAAGACAGGTTAACCTGTACATAAATCATGACAAAGGTAAACATCAGCGGTGCTGACATATACAGCTGGTAAAGAAACCGATACATGTAATAATAAATGCAAATATCTCTCGTTTGTCTTGTATTTCCGGCCAGAATATAGAATCGCCTTGTAGACAGGAATTGGGATGGATATTGCAGAAAGCTTACGTCACGCCTTGCGCCCAAGCAGCTGTTTCCCTTACGAACGAATATTCGAGGATACCAATTCCATTACATAGTCTAAGGAATCCTAAGTGCATTCGGACAAAATAAAAACAGATTTTACATGCTATATTACCAAAGAAATCTAGCCAAGACTGAGATAAGAAATTATAGAATTTTAAGTTTAATTTTATGTACTACTTGTTTCTGCACGGATGACTGATTTACCAAGGGTGTATATGCCTGCATATATGCCATCCATGTGTCTATATCCCGTGCTATAACCATAACCGGTACATTGTCTTTGCCAGGTGTAGTTTTTATGCTTTAGATACGTTCGTTTGAATAGCAACCAATAACGTATCCGATGTGTTACCCGACTTCATAATATTCCTTCTTCTGAGATTGCGGAGAGGAGCATCGTTATCAGGTTATTGTATTCACGTTTTCTGAACTAATATCATGTTATAGTGAAAGAAAATGAGCTCTTTAACATCTTTAGCAGCGACATACGTTATTCTCTGCATTGATTGGTATTTCTGTACATGAGAATGAAATTTGAAATATGGGAATAGTGGGTGACTTTATATACAAAACAGATTTATTTTGTGTTGTTAAAGGCATAATATCAACGGTCTTGAATGACATAACTATAGCCCCCAACCCCACCTCACTCGCACTAATGTAACAAGAGAATTGGTTACAACACGTAAATGTGTGCATAAAGAAGCCTAGCACGCTAAATCAATGCATTCACAACAAGTTCTTGTTATCCATGATCAGCATAGTAAA
>CM067370.1:74816811-74951811 GCA_034401795.1 Chaetoderma sp. LZ-2023a
ACGCATGGATCTATGTTATCATTTAACATAAAGTGACGTGTCTAACAAACAAAATGACGCAGATACTTATTCGCGAAATAATGCATGATTCAGATTACCAGAACCCAAATTCTACCAAACATCCACCCATTCGTCATCAAACTTACAGACGAACCGTGTGTTACCACCTATTCACAAACACATACATACTCACGCGCGCAGACCCAATAAGAAAAAGATGTCCATGCACCAATCTCATGCGCGTACGTACGCGCGCACGTACGCATATATATATATATATATATATATATATATATATATATATATATATATATATATATATATATATATATATATATATATATATATATATATATATATATGTGATGATGATTAAAGTAGTCTGCGGTTGTAGTAGTAGAAACATCCTACAGCTGCAATCGGTCCTTCTTCGCTTTTGCCCACTGTGGTTTGTCACCAGCCGAAATCCTTAGCTTCCACAGGTCAATTCTTCATTTGAGTGTACCGAGTCCTGCTTTCTTGAGGTCACCTCGTAGCACGCTTAGCAGGTTTATGCAATGACGTCCTCTGCTGGTTTTGTATTTGCTGGCTCCGAGTAGGCCCAATTCCAAGGCTCTCTGTGCTGGTGTCTCTTCTGGCATCCTTAGCACATGGCCAACCATGGACCATCTTTGCTGGGCGACTTTTACAGACAGCGGCGACGTATTACACATCTTGTATAGTGCATCGTTGGAAATTATGCTGTCTGGCCAGAAGGACTGGACAGCTATGTTCCCCATGACATAGCGTGCAGAAATGTCAGCAGTACTGCAAATCAGTGAGCCCAGGATTTTACTTTTCCGGTATGGTTCGCCATCACGAAATGTGTCGTCATTTTCTATAGTTTCATGCTTTGTCGATAGGTATATGTGGGTGAACTCTGTTTTAGATTCATTCATAAAGAGATTCTCAATTTTTAGTTTGCTTGCAGCTATTGGGAGAAGTTCGTCAAGGGGTTTCCTTTCCTCGTCTATGAAGTCCACATCGTCGGCATATTCCATCTGTAGCGGCATGCCAAGAATTGACATTGGGGGTGGGGGTGGGGGGGGTTGGTCTTGTGGAACTTTCCCGCACAGATTTCAATGCAGCAGCAAGGTAACAGGTGACAAGCACCGGAGCTAGACCATCTCCCTGTGGGGAACCGATTGATGTCTCAAACTCTACAGACTTCACTGACTTGACTCGTACTCTCAGCTTGGTGTCTGCAAGCAGTAGTCTCACTAGTCGTATCTCATCTTCATTGCAACTGGCCTGGCGTAGTACATCTGTGATCTTTGATCTACCGTCACCACTATGGACACACATTTTGCTTACTCCCATGGCGTAACTTCAGTCAGTCAATCAGTCAATCAGTCAATCATGCATTGCCATTTGTGATCTCTGCATACTTCTCACACCGGTATATAATGCTGGCGATATTCTTGAATGCGTCGAGCCTTTTCCTATGTAGCTGGGACCATTAATGGACAAAGATGTTAATGCCCATAGCACAATCCCCATTACTGCTGCATGATCAGCTAGAATTAGATATATACCATGCCCAATACCATTTCGTATGGTAGCGAGAATTGCTATCCAGCTTTGTCGTTTAGCAGTTGTCCGACATTAATTGTTTGTAGCGTTGCGATAGTTAATGCATTGTGACTCTATTATCTCGTGTCACCATTAAGCAATTGCAGCAAATTCATGGCTCCTATGTTGCGAGCTAGGCACCTTTATACAATTAAACAGCGTTCAGTCATCTGACATTGCCTTGCATCTATTCGTGTACTGCAATTTATTACAAAGATGCGAGCATAACATATCATCTCTTAAGGTTGAAGAATATTGATACAGACTGTTACACGGTCTTACGGTTGAAGAATATCGAGACAGGTTGTTACACGATCTTAAGGTTGAAGAATATCGATACAGGTTGTTACACGATCTTACGGTTGAAGAATATCGATACAGGTTGTTACACGGTCTTAAGGTTGCAGAATATTGATACAGGCTGTTACACGATCTTAAGGATGAAGAATACCGATACAGACTGTTACACGATCTTAAGGATGAAGAATATTGATACAGACTGTTACACGATCTTAAGGATGAAGAATATTGATACAGACTGTTACACGATCTTAAGGTTGAAGAATACCGATACAGGCTGTTACACGATCTTAAGGATGAAGAATATTGATACAGACTGTTACACGATCTTAAGGATGAAGAATATTGATACAGACTCTTACACGATCTTAAGGATGAAGAATATTGATACAGACTGTTACACGATCTTAAGGATGAAGAATATTGATACAGACTGTTACACGATCTTAAGGATGAAGAATATTGATACAGACTGTTACACGATCTTAAAGTTGAAGAATATCGATACAGGCTGTTACACGATCTTAAGGTTGAAGAATACCGATACAGATTGCTACACGATCTTAAGGTTGAAGAATATCGATACAGGCTGTTACACGATCTTAAGGTTGAAGAATACCGATACAGGTTGTTACACGATCTTAAGGTTGAAGAATACCGATACAGACTGTTACACGATCTTAAGGTTGAAGAATATTGATACAGGCTGTTATACGATCTTAAGGTTGAAGAATACCGATACAGACTGTTACACGATCTTAAGGTTGAAGAATATTGATACAGGCTGTTACACGATCTTAAGGTTGAAGAATACCGATACAGACTGTTACACGATCTTAAGGTTGAAGAATACCGATACAGGCTGTTACACGACTTCCGGTTCAAACTTATACTAAGCAACCCGTTTCTGTTTTTCTTTTGGAAACATGTTGGATAATGTATGGGCATTAGTCTAGTGGTAAAGATTCGTCAAGAAAACCTTTTTTGCCAATGGACCTTTCCAGTTTATCCATCAATCATATGACGTCATAATCAACTACGCCATTCATGATGTCGATAAGTTCGTCACGAACGCTTAATTGATGAAGTACTAAGTGTTGTTGTACGAATTGTATGTCTTTACTATTTAATAAACATTCTGCTGGATATGTTGAAACTAATTTGACTGGGCCATGACAGCAACAGCACCAAGTCAAATTAGTTTCAAAATATTCAACAGCTTACCTATACATGTATAGTTTTCTGAAAATTGAGATTCAGAGTGCAGAGATTGATTGATCCCAACAGGGACAACGCGTGTGTGGATCTTAGCCGGAGACGGGCTAAAACTGGATTAATTCCATTGAATGACGTTTTGCGCGCGAAGCGAAGACGATTTCTTAAAACATACCACTGAAACATTTGGTCTTCAGCCAAAATCCCACAATTCATTGCGCTTACTACAGTTTAACGTTAACCGGAACACTGTTCCTGGCACAGGTTCCGGTTTAACGTTAAACAGTAGTAAGCGCAATGAATTGTGGGATGTTGGCTGAAGACCGAATACACATATCTTCAAAAATTGCTTACTGTTGGCGTACCGATGTACATTTCCCATGACTGCAGTAGAAGCCGCGTTTGGTCCACTTGACTATTAAAGTTGTCAGGATGTCGATTGGATCCATTGATTAATTAGAGTCGGCATTTATAAAGGAACGACTTGTCTATTGCTAGTACAGGGCGGTGGTTCTTTAAGTTATGTAGATCAAAGTCAGTCTAGCAGCACCCTGCACCCGGTGACTAGAGGTGGCCCAACTTGCTGTAACTGAATATGAGTCTATCAATTATATAGTAGTAGTATAGCAGTGCGCTATCTAAGAAGCATCCACACACCAGACATAATAGCGATGTGTATACAAACCTATTGCGCTGTCATTTCTTCATGTCAAATACCATTGGTTATAGACTCAGATTTACTTAACATCCGACTTCGATTTCTTTCCGCTCTTGTCAGGAAAATTCCCAAGAGCCCGAAATGCAAATGTGAATTGCAATCAAACTGTGGGATTAGCGTTATCGGCCGATCTGTTATTCCGCAATTATGCCAGGAGCTCCCGAGCCGTCAGGGTCTAAGCCAGATGGGCGACATTGCTGACGCAAATACGGGGATACGGGTCACCGGGAATAGCATACTTTCAAATTTTATTTGTCGTTTTATTGTGGGTTACAGATTATTGTATTATAAGGCAGCCATTGCCCTGGTGGCAGGAACAATCGCGTAGACAATAATTATAATTGTACGATGCATACGCTCGTACTCGTGAACTCGTGGTTACGTACGCGTACGTACACGCGTGAGTCACAGAGGCCCGCGTGTGCGCAGCAGTCCAGTCCACAAGAGTCCACAATTAAATACGCTATGTTATAAATGACCATTAGCTCTATGCCGTTCCGCTGCATCGCCCCATGATTGGACACGGCACAGCAACATCAATTCAATACGTACGGCATTTAAGGAACCAACAACGCTCAATCAATTTAGTGATATAACCTGCCAATCATAAACTATGCCTGGTAAATAAGCGTTTTATTATGCTGTTAACGAAAGCTATTCAGTAGGTAAAGGTTCAACATTCTCGCCGGAATACTTGAACATAAACTTGTTGATATATGTTGATATAATGCACACGTTTATGAATGTTGCCATAATTTATTTTTCAACCAATAAGAAACACATATGCTGTCTACCTAGGTATACACGCTCATTCAAAGAGGTGCCATCTATAGTTTGGCAATGCCGTGTAAACGCAACCACGCAGATAAGATCTTGACTATAAGAAGCTAATTTGATTGGAAGCTGTTGCTGCCGTAGAAAGCAATAATTTTCTGTCAAATTATTTGCAAAATATTAAACGTGATACTTATTACAAACTAAAGATGTGATGTTGTCCTGGCGGTTACGTAGCATCATATATTAGCGATTGAGGAGGCAAAATGGAGCCGATGATGGTTCAATATTACCATAATGTTAAAAAACTAAATCCCTGTACGGATACAGAACGAGATGAATATTCCAGTAATATGAAGCTGATTTTTAAAACTTGGAATGAACCTTTCCAGTTTATCCATCATATGACGGCATAATCAACTACGTGAATTGTAGGATGACGTCACAATCAATGTCGTCATAAATTACCTATATTAGTACGCCTCCAACACATAATGGACCGTTCCATTTTTAGCCATGCTCCGCTCGTCTCTAGCTAAGCTCTACGCACACCTCGCTCGTGTTGGGATCGATCGATCTCTGAACTCTGACTATCAATTTCCAGAAAACTATACAGGTAACCTATTGAATATTTTGGAACTAATTTGACTGGCAGCAACAGCGTCCAGTCAAATTAGTTTCAAAATATTCAACAGTGTGTTTATTAAATAGTAGAGACATACAATTCGTACAACGTGTCGGAGTATTAGGAGTTAAAGACGGGTCAAATGGAATCATTTATGACGTAATGATTATGACGTCATCATACACACCGATTAGCTGATTATGGCGTCATATGACGTCAGATGATAGATGGATAATCTGGAAAGGTGAATTGAAGACGGACTGAGCGTTGTTGCACGAATTGGACGAATTCTATGTCTTTACTATTGAATAAACAGTATGTTGGATATTTTGAAACTAATTTGACTAGGCGCTGTTGCTGCTGTAGGTATCAACAGTACCCTGTCAAATTAGTTTCAAAATATTCAACAGGTTACCTGCATATTTTCCTGGATTTTCAAGATCGGACAAGATCGATGACTCCAAAACTCGACAAAGTACGAAGCTAAAGAAAATGACGATCCACTCCGTGGCAGGGACCGATGGAGGTGGGGTGGGAGGCGGTTGGGGGGGGGCACAATCATGGGCTCACTGTTCTGCGGTACTTTCAATCCTTATGGAGACCATGGACTCGAGATAAAATTACCATTGTCAAATAAACTATGTTTACACAACGCTACCTGCATATTCGTGTTGCTGTACATCTCCATCGCAGCTCCTCCACTGCAGCTCCAAAGGCATATCTTGGTGCCTGCCACCAAAAATAGCCCGCCTATCCCCCACCCGCACCATCGCTGGGCGCATAATCTCCAACAATGCACTATATAAGATGTGTATCACATTGCCGCTGTCCTCAAACGGCGCCCAGCAAAGATGCGCCACGATTGGCCATGTGCTAAAGATGGCAGAAGTGACACCCGCGCAGAGCCCGTTGGAATTATCCCTGGTGGGAGCCAGTAAATATAGTGAGATGCCCTCCTTGCATATATCTGCTAAGCGTGCTGAGTGACCTCAAGAAACCAGGACTGCAATCTATCAAGAAAATAGTCAAACACTTCAAATAACTAGAATAATGATGGACTGCAGCAACACTGTAGCAGCGACGTCTAGACGATAATTTCGACTGCGGAGACTACACCCGCCGCCCCCCCCCCACCCCCCACCCCCTCTTTCACTACTGCTAGAACTGCTGTCACTTCTACTGCAACTACTATTGCTGCTACTACCAATATGCTTCCACTACCTCTGCTACGACTGCTACTGCAACTACTATTGCTGCTACTACCACTATGCTTCCACTACCTCTGCTACGACTGCTACTGCAACCACTGCTACTAACAGCAGTTGATGATGATATTAGTAGTTCTGCTGCTGATGATGTTATTAGTATCTCTGCTACAACAACAGCTACTATTACTACTCCTACAATATTACAGCTGCTCCTAGAACGACCACTACAACAACTGCTACTACTGCTGCTGGCACTGCTGCTACTACTACTTGCACCGAGAATAACGAGATGGAATGTATCAGCAATAATAATAATAATAATAATAATAATAATAATAATAATAATAATAATAATAATAATAATAATAATAACATTGAAGATGATAATAATAACAACAATATGGATAATAATATTATAACTCTGATTATGTCTAACCTTCTTCTTCAAACATGAAACTGTGCTCGACATCCCCGGACGACGCGATCTTCCCAGGAGCTTACCATAGCTACGAGGGATGTACGTGGTCTGAGTGCAATATCAAAGAGGCGAACCTTAGGTGCAGACTGTGAACACTATAACATCGATATTACATGCATTCAAGAGACTGAAGTAGCTAAACACTCAGATTAGCAACTACAGAAGGTCATAAGCTAGTACTCATGGAGCAAAAACAGGCCACATATCGGGGTTTAAGCTTCGTAATCGGACCAAGGGTCTTGGACAATATCATTAATTTGGATGCGTCAGTGATCGCGTTGCATTGATCGACCTGGCTATACCTACGCGAAAGCACACCACCACTAAGTGTCGCATTGTCAACGCATATGACCCAACTACCGAAAAAGCCAAAGAGAATCCAGCATCATTAGATTCCTTCTACGCAGAACTGAGCTCTTACAATCCCAGCTAGATGCCAACTGTTCGTGTGTGGAGATTTCAGCTCCAAGCTTGGTAAAGTCGGAATTGCGGACAAAGGTTCAAGGCTTGGCTTATGCATGAGATCGTATGGGGAGGGGACACGCAACAGTAATGGAGATGCACTGGTGGCATTCCTTAGTTCCAATTGCCTATTTGCTACAATGCAGCTTTTAAACACATATGCCGTCACAGAACAACATGGACTGAACACATTACTGATCGCAAAGCTCCAAAAGGTTCTAAGGCTACAACAGCTGCCTTCAACCAAATAGATTTCATACTCTGCAAGACAGAAGCAAAAACCCCTACTTCGGAATGCTCGTTCCTATGGAGGCACATACCTCAATTCTGACCATAAGCCAGTCGTCACACACTTTCAGATGGACGATCTCTACATGATGTATAAACGCCATACCATGCAAGAGGGTAGAGTTACTTACAACATAACCAAGCTCATCAGCGACACTGACACTCAAATGTCATACAAAAAGGCCCTCGGGGAGCAGATAGCTAACATCGACATCAGCGCCGATCCAAACGAAGCCCTGACCAAAATACTGAAATCTATGGAATCATCAGCCACCAGCATCATAGGCATTCTTAAAAACAACCGAACTAGATATACTGACAACCCGCTAATAGTAAAACTGTCAGCAGAGCAGACAGCGTTACGGCTGCGCATATATCAAAGTGGCCAGAGTGAAGACCGGATCAAACTACTGCGGGAGCGCAATGATATTCTACGCCACATTAGCGAATGCTTGACATCTTGATATTCAACAAGCAGACTCCCTAGCAGATGAAATTCCTGTCACGGATGACTGTCACAAAATATTTCAGGCAGCCCGAGCCCTGAGAGCTACTGACTATACGCCACCATTCTGAAGGACACTTTATCGGGACTGACCAGGGCAAAATCGATGCGGTTCCTGAATGTTTCAATGAACAGTTTACTGACCACGATGATGAGCCCTTGCACCCTTTCTCAGCCGACCCCATGCCATTACTAACACCAATTAAAACAGCAGAAGTTGAGAAGACCCTTAAAATCCTGAAAAATGGACGTGCATCTGGACCTCATGAAATGAGCAATGAACTATTCAAATATACAAGTAACATTATCTCAAAACCGATCACGCACCTAATTAATTGAGCTTTTATGCACCAACTTCCCACCGACGCTGTAGGCCTAGACACCCTTATCGCACTACCAAAGCCCAAGAAGCCGCCGGACCCCAGCCAATCTGCGGCCCATTGTGCTCCTCAACAGCATACCGAAAATCCTATCCAATGTTACTCTATGTCGCATCCGATAAAAGACGGATGACTTCACCGGATCATGGCAAAGTGGCTTCAAACGTGGACACAGCTGGGCAGACACTGTATGGGCTCAACACATGCTTGTGTCTGTAGTCATGTCCAAACATTGTGATTTCCACAAAACTGGCAGTGACATGTCACGAGCCCTCGACACAATCAAGCGCTCAAAGATCCCAGATGTACTACGCCAGGCCAGTTTCAATGAAGATGAGCTACGACTAGTGAGACTACTGCTTGCAGACACCAAACTGAGAGTACAAGTCAAGTCAGTGAAGTCTGTTGAGTTTGAGACATCAATTGGCTCCCCACATGGAGATGGTCTATCTCCGGCGCCTTTCACCTGTCACCTGTTACCTTGCTGCTGCATTGATATCCATACGGAAACGTTCCACAAGAGCAAACACCCAGTGCCAATGCTGGGTATACCGCTGGAGATCGAATATGCCGATGATGTGGACTTCACAGACGAGGAAAGGAAACCCCCTGACGAACTTCTCCCAATAGCTGCAAGCAAACTAAAAGTTGAAAATCTCTTTATGAACTCCAAAACAGAGTTCACCCACATATACCTATCTACAAAGCAAATGATGATCCACTTCGTGGCGGCGAGCTATGGAGCAAAAGTAAACTGTAGCAGCCGGGCATCTCCAAATGCAGCTCTGGACAAACTTGATGCCTGCCACTGTCACCTACGCACCATTACTGGACACCGATGGCTAAACAGCATAATTTCCAATGATGCGCTATACAAGATGTGTAATCCGTCGCCACTGTCTATACAAGGCGCCCGGTAAAGATGGTCCATGTTTGACCATGTGCTAAGGATGCCAGACACCAGCACAGAGAGCCTTGTAATTCGCCCTACTGGGTGCCAGCAAATATAAAGCCCGGAGAGTACGCCATTGCATAAATCTACTATGGGTGCTACGAGGTGGCCTTAAGAAAGCAGTACTCGGTACACTCAAGTCAAGAATGGACCTGAGGAAGCTAAGGATTCGGCTGAGGACAGGACAGTGGCAAAAGCGAAGAAGGACTGATTGCAGCCGTAGGATGTTTCTACTACTACAGCCGCAGAATACAGTAATCATACATATCACACATTCATAATAATGATGATAATGACAGCAATAATAATAATTATAATAATAATGATGATGATAATAATGACCATGATTGTGATCGTAATAATAATAATAATAATAATAATAATAATAATAATAATAATAATAATAATAATAATAATAATAATAATAATGATGATGATGATGATGAATTATTATTATTATTATTATTATTATTATTATTATTATTATTATTATTATTATTATTATTATTATTATTAATACGTGCCGCATCCGTTACCTTATCATCATCATCATTATTATTATTATTATTATTATTATTATTATTATTATTATTATTATTATTATTATTATTATTGTTACTATCACAATCATGATCTATACACACACGCACGCACGCACGCACGCACGCACGCACGCACGCACGCACGCACGCACGCACGCACGCACGCACGCACACGTGGTAGCCTCTCATTCAACATGGTGGTCAAGAGGTTAATAAACTGGAACTTGGTGTACTCTGATCATGAATGAATCTGAGGAAACGAAATAATTTGACCGCGGACAAGACACAGTGGTCAAAGGCGAAGACGAACTGAATGCAGCTGTAGGATATTTCTACTACTACAGCCACGGAAGACAGAACAACATCATCAAAGGAATTTGCCTATACATTGTGCAATGATGATGACGAGGGACTGTGTTCGTCGATTGAACATCCTTCTGCTGCAATCAGTTTTACTAACCGTTTAACGATGTTCTGTCCGTGGTGACATCCCGAGACCGTTTATATTAGCCGTCCTCTTTTGTGGTCCGAGATTAACTTTTAGTGATCTGATTGCAAAACACCTAACACATGGCGTCTTCTGCACACCTAAGAGTTGCTGACATGAAGCTCTGAAAGCTCTGATGCTTTGTTAGCAGGCATATTGTCTGCCATTCGAAAAACACGTCTCCACATTGGCCATTATTATTGCACCGCTATAACAGAGAATGAAGTCAGATGCAAAATTCGTGAAGTGAAGAGGTTGGGATAATACATTGTGGCCACTGGGGGTTCGTGATGGCTCATAAGTAGTTGCGATGAGAAACACCACGTGCGATCCAGAGGGCCTTAGAGCTGCCCAGTGCCCAGCTGCCACTGTTGTGTAGCATTATCGAGTCACGTATAGATGTGCATCTTGCAATTCATAGTAATTCACCTTTCCAGATTACCCACCCATCATATGACGTCATAATGATCTGCGTGATGTGTATAGTGACATCATAATGAATGACGTCATGAATGACGTCGATAAGTACATTACGAACGCATATTTGAAGACGGTCGATGGGTTGTTGTACAAATTGTTTGCTTTTACTATTTAATAAATATTCTGTATAGCCAGCAACAGCGCCCAGTCAAATTAGTTTCAAAATATTCAACAGCTTCCCTGTATAGTTTTCAGGAAATTGATAGCTAGGGCATTTGTGGATCGATCAATCCCAACACGGCGAGGTGTGGGTGGAACTTAGCTAGTGGTGGGCGGGGCATAGCTAAAATTGGAAAGGTCCATTTTCATATCGCGATTCTACCGCTTTCAGGAAGTTACAGAACGATTTACATTTTTAACCAGTTAAACAGCACAGGAGTCGACCCACGGTTCTAGCCTTCATGCACCTTACCTCGCCCGAAGGAAGGTACCGTCATCATTCCTCTTATTTGTGTCAGACCGGTATACATATGTGAATGTGCTTTTAGCTTCATTCTTGAAGATGTTTGTCACACAATGGTATGAGAAAAATCATCTGATATAATATTTTAATGACAATGCTATCTAGAAACAACATAAGTTAGTCCTAACTAATAAAAGTTATACAATATTGATTGAGAGTCTCATCAGTAACTACGTAAAGTTTTTTCGGTATTTGCCTATACTCAGTCTTTGCTGAACGTCTTGTTTTCGTGTATGTACTACTTAAATTAACACCAAATAACTTTGAATTTAAATTTGATTGAATGATCTTACAGAAACCTAATTTAATAAGTGACTGTTAAGACTGTCCAACATATAAGCATATTAATTCATGTCTCAATGCTCCGATTTGGGCTCAAACATTACGCATCAACGGACGGGTCTTACCGTGAAAGATGATTTCCCCATATAACTGATCGGATCAAATTCCGGATCTATAAATATCTCTGTTGTTCAGAGTTAGCTCATATTTTAACATAGGGTAGGGTTATCCGGACATTAGGATTCACATCATTGGTGAGGATCCGAAAAATATATCTTACCTTTTACAATGTGACAAAAAAGGGAGGGCGTTGGTTTGTAATCTCTCATTGCTCGTGTTTTCCGTTGTCTTTAAACGGTTGGCGAATTCATCAAAACCACAATCTATTTAGTCATACGTGCCGCATCCGTTACCTTATCTGTCAGTATAACATACACACCTTTCTTTCCTGATACGTGCCCGCATGCGTGCGTACATGCATCGTGTTTGCGTGTAGGCGTCCACGTACGTGCTGTGTATTTGTGTGAGTGGAAGGTGCGATAGATGATGAGAGCAGGTACGAGTTGTGACAAGCAATGCGCTACATAAACAATTGTACTATGTATGCGTGACGCTATGCTATCCACTAGCATGTCTTATGTCTTATGTCTATGTTCTGCCAATGAATTTTCTGACCCAGCCTGGGCGTATGCTTATTGTAAAATTGTACACTAGATTCCATTGGCTTGCTAAGTGATGACGTAATTCTTTGGGCTGTTAAATGAAACAAGGTCGACAGAATCTCTGCAGTAGCGGGTGTGATTCTGACCTGGATCTTTGACCTCTTGACACCGATATTGGCCGACCTCGTCGCGGCCCCGCGGGGTACTACCCATCGCAGCTTGTGCAGGATATCTGTGGTGGAACCAGAGGTATTGCCACATGTATATTCTTACTGTTTCAAAATAAACATATTAATTGTGTCACCATGTCCTTGGCTTTTGACCTTTTGACACACGCTTATCACACCGCTTCAAGACCTAACTCGCAAGCTATTGACTTAGTTTGGTAAAGATCCCTCCAGTAGGACAAGTGTTATTGATAAATGTATCTTTCAGGCACATAGGTTTCAAAATAATAATAATAATAATTTCATCGCCGTGTCCTTGACCTTTGACCGGAAATTTATCACACATCTTCGGGACTCCACGGACAACGCGTCACACAAGTTTGATTACTGTATTAGAAAAAGCCAAGAAACTACAGCCCGGAATAACCTTGCATTGAGACTAACTAACTAACCAACCAACTAACTAACTAACCAACCAACCAATCAACAAAATAACCAACCAACCAACCAAATAACAAACTAAATAACAAACTACATAATAAACTAACTAACTAACTAACTAACTAACTAACTAACTAACTAACTAACTAACTAACTAACTAACTAACTAACTAGCTAGCTAGCTAGCTAGCTAACTAACTAACTAACTAACTAACTAATTAACTAAATAACTAACTAACTAACTAACTAGCTAGTTAACTCAGCGATATGGCGGTTTATTGAACCGTTACCCGCAGCTAACAACAATGCTCAAGATCGACTGGCTAAAATTAGTCAGTTAGTTTGTTTAATGAACATACGCATTTGATATGCCCAGACAAACGTTGGATAGGTAACTATAGTCAGTTGGTACCCGATTTCCCATTGAATTATTATTGTAGAAAATTTGGATCCTGGTGCCAGTCTCGATTAACCCTTTCCGTCGTCTGTTTTGATGGCCAACGAAAATGGGGTTTTTTGCCCGATAAGATGTCAAAACACCCATATGAAATAAAGCTAGCGGGATGGTGACCTTGCGGTCATAGAGATACAGTAGGAATGTATAATTTCATCAAAAGTAGATCCGGTATTTTGGATTTTAGAACACTTTCGTACTAACCATTTGCAACCGAGCTAAGGTACCTGGCAGAATACAGTTAACCAGCTAGTTAGTTTCTTCATGTTTGACTGGGATTTAGCTAACTATGGTTAACGAGAGTTCGCCTGTCGAACTTGACCAATGCTGTTAGTCAGAAACAAACGATAACGTCATAGACATGCAATTATGATCAAAGCAAGCAATATACGCATGGTGGTGGTTGTGGTGTTTTTGGTTTAACTTGTCCTCAACGGCACCGTAGTGCATGGCAACATGCCTTGCATTGTGTCGTTCCCGAAGGAACTAGTTTGAAACAAAAGAAAACTGAAATAATCAGAATTAAACGATGTTTCGTGTAGTGGTTGTTCAGTGTTGCTAACCTAGTGTTCTGTTGGAGGGTGTGTGTGCCTGTTGTATTGTTGATGTTGTGGTGGGGGCGATTGGGATCAATCTGTAAACAAACGTTTAGAAACGAAACGAAGGCAAAACGAAATTAAAATATTAAAAGATGATGGAACAGAAGATAGAAATAAAATAAAATAAAATAAAATAAAAGAAGGAAAAATGCATGTGAGTAAATAAAAAAGATACACATACACACATCCGACTAACGATGCACGTGCATGACGCGTATCCTCCTCCTGCACTTGCTTCTGGAGGGAGAAATAAAGGAAATAACAGGCTGACTAAATTGGATAATATTCCTTCATCGTAGCCTTTTATATCTAATATGTCGTGCCTAAAGCGTAAATATAGCAAACACACCTTATAAGAATACAATGAACATGACCTTAGACCGGGAGAACGCGTTAATTTGTACTTGAATTGCTTTGCAATTGTTCTGTACTTATGACGTCACAATACACTGTTCAATCAACTATGAAGAAGGCCATTCTATTTTGCCTAAAATACTATTGTAAATAAATCCCGAAACCATCATATTAAACTGACGGTGGACAAAAACTGATTAATCATCTGTGGTTTTTGATAGGACGCACATCTTCTTTTATGTGTTGCAATTTACTAACCAATAAAGCGTTTCATAAAACATACCGTGACATTTTGAAGGTATCGCGAGTTTTGTAGTGATGGCGGTACTGGTGCTGTCTATTGCAATAATAGGATCAGTTCCATAGAAATAATACGATTGCTATCCGCTCGTTACATAAACCATCTGTCGTGAGATATTCAGCATCCATTTGTCCCCGTGCTTCGTGCCGGCGTAAAAATTCCTACCCTCGTCCGAAAATCAAACCTCGTAGTCGGTCCGATATGAATAAAACAGAGCCTCATTTGCTTGGAGATCGGAATTTAACGAGTACCGATCAAGAGATATTATTGGTCGGATATGCGATCATGTGATCGTGGAAGTCAGAAAAAGTTGCAGGATAATTGCTGGTCTCAGTATGTCTGTCGCTGGATTTGTGATGGGAATTCGCCGTGTTTGTTTGAACGGACAATATAGGTGACGGTGGCTCCATTTTCCTGGACAACTAATACTTGCTATTAAGAACATATTTTAGAGGAATTTTCTTTTATATAACTATACCTAACCACCTCCACTATCCATTACAACAAGGTTGCTAAAATCCGATGGTGTCATAAACAGCAACATCTTATAGCACCGGTGGTTGAATAGACGGCGGTGGCCAGTTAGGATATCAGATTACGACAATGGTGCACTTAAACCTTTTGCAAAATACATTCATGTTAAGAATTTTTAGATTTCATTCTTTGTTTAAGTCAAACACTAATAGATTAATTTTTAACAATGTTTCAATAATTATTACGGAAATAGTAATAGTATAAGTTCAAGGTGTAAAGGATCTGACTACTTTCGCATCGCTTTGCAGATAAGTCGCTTCGTAGTAGACTAGCCTGAATGGGAAACGTTACGCGTAAATTGTTAGCATCCCGTTACATCGGCTGGCGTTGCTAATACAACTATACTTTGAAGGAGACATAATTTCAATTTGTTTGTTATATTGTTTTTAAAATAATCTCATAGCAAGAGTGGTCAGGTAAGACTACATAATTGTCGGTTTTCTAGGCAGGCTATTTACTGTTTGTTCAAAACTATCTGCTTAATTGATTAATGAATTTTATTAAAATAATACTAATTTATTGAGTACATGTTAATATTGTGAATGTGGTTTGAATAGAAGTCTATGAGACCGGACGTTCGTAAACGCAGTGGATTATTAGGATTAAGGAAATGGATCGTTGGTAATTTATTAAGAATAACGGTTATTCACTCTCGTTAGAAGCGCTCTGGATCAAGTTATCAGTGCTATAATACATTCATATAGCCTACACTGATTTAGAAAATTCCCTAATTAGGAAATAGTAAAAATATTTTAAAGCCTTAAAGCCATTCGAATGACAGGAAGTTGCGTTTCCTAGCACAGGCAGTCGTGCTGATTCTCTTAAGAAAGTTGTCTGTTGTATAAATCGTAACAGTGTGGGCGATCATACCAGCGGCTAGCTGTTCCGTAATGGCGCCCACAGCCACAGCCCAGACAAACCTGCTAGCGGATGGCACGACGAGAATCTACGAGAAGCCCAAGGATGAACCAGAACGTGAAACATGGGGCAAAAAGGCAGACTTTCTGCTCTCCGTCATCGGCTTCGCTGTCGATCTGGGAAATGTATGGCGATTTCCTTATATCTGCTATCGCAATGGCGGAGGTGTGTATGCACATATATTCATCTTAGATGTCGTTGTCGTCGACGTTGTCGTCGGCATTGCTATCTACTACTACTACTACTACTACTACTACTACTACTACTACTACTACTACTACTACTACTACTACTGCTGCTGCTGCTGCTGCTGCTGCTGCTGCTGCTGCTGCTGCTGCTGCTGCTGCTGCTGCTGCTGCTGCTGTGGCTGATACAGCTACTACTGCTGCTACTGCTGCTGCTGCTACTGCTGCTCCTGCTACTACTACTACTACTACTACTACTACTACTACTACTACTACTACTACTACTACTACTACTACTACTACTACTGCTACTGCTAGTCTTCTCACCCATCCCGTGTATCGCCATTGCCATCATCTCATGAGCATTAGCGACTTTGCTGTCACCATCAGCATAACGTTAATAAATATAACACAATCAAGTAGTTCATGGTTAGCGAGTCATATCTATTTGCGGCCACACGGCATACATTTGCACCATCCACCTCTAC
The DNA here is from genome assembly GCA_034401795.1 of Chaetoderma sp. LZ-2023a. NCBI lineage: Eukaryota > Metazoa > Mollusca > Caudofoveata > Chaetodermatida > Chaetodermatidae > Chaetoderma > Chaetoderma sp. LZ-2023a. The sequence continues at coordinate 74,833,685 of CM067370.1, forward strand.
ACGCAGAGCATTACAGTGGCCCTAATTGATGACTACTTGATATCCTTGAAGACTTTTTTAAATATGAACATTAGTTGACGCCTTTAACGACAATCTTTAAAGCTGCATTTTGCAACAGCTGCGCATGAATACTACCGTAATGGACCTTTCCAGTTTTAGCTATGCCCCGCTCATCCCTAGTTACGCTCCACCCACACCTCGCTCGTGTTGGGATTGATCGATCCTTGAACTCCCTGACTATCAATTTCCAGAAAACTATACAGGCAAGCTGTTAAATATTTTGAAAGTAATTTGACTGGAGCGCTGTTGCTGCCTATGGATCTTAAATAGTACAGATATACAATTCACTCAACCTGACGGACTATTAAGCGCTTAAAACGGACCACATCGAGTCATTATTGACGTAATGATTATGGCGTCACCATACACGTCAGGTAGTTGATTATGACGTCATATGATGGATGGATAAACTGGACTGGACTGGAAAGGTCAATTACTCACTCAGCCGAAGGCCGGTGTGAGTATTGCGGTTGGTGCCGTCTGTGTATTGGTCAGTCTGTTTATCTGTTTGTTTGTCTGTTTATACGAAACATATCTCCTATGACTAGGTAGAATCAGCAAATTTAGAACACGCATTCATATTATGAGTGGCTAGGACTACTTTTAATTTGGGCTCAAAAGGTCAAACATCGATGGCACGGCGTCATTTAGTGCATACCGGAATACATATTTTCTCTGCAATGCAAGAATTTTAATTCATCAAACCGGTAGGCCTAACATACATTCATTTTGGGGCTGGCAAGAAGCAAAACTAAGTTGCAGGTCAAATGTTCAAATATCCAGGTCACGGGGTCACTAAGTGCATCCCAAAATATACATTTTAGCCATAACTCGGGAATGTAAGTAGGTAGAACCGCCTAATCTGGCACGTCCATTCATATTTTAAGTGGCTACAGGTTTCACAAGTTTCAGGGCAAAGCATCAGATAGCTGGGTCACGGGGTCACAAAGTGCATACTGGAATACACATTTTGGCCATAATTTTAGAATGCAAGAAGATAGAATCACCAGATTTAACGCACGCCTTCATATTACGACAGTTTATGATTGCTTTGACTTTGAGGTCAATGGATCAACTATCTAGGTCCGAGGCTGACGTCTCAGTCAAAATGCATAATGACTGACGTATCTAACTCCGTCATGAACATTTAAAAGTCCGTCAAATGTACGAATTGTATGTTTTTGATGGGTTTAATATTTAATAAAAATTGTGTTGAATATTGTGCAACTAATTTGACTGGGCGCGGTTGCTGCCATAGGCAGCATCAGGACCCAGTAAAATTAGTTGCACAATATTCAACCGCTTACCAAAATAGTTATGTTTGAAAGTGAGATACATAAATCGATCAAAACACGCGTAAAAAAGTGGGCGGAGCTTAGCTAGAAAATGGGCGGGGCATATCTAAACACGGATAACTATATTGGTTGTCAAGACTCGGGATCGCATTATGATCATAAAGAACACCCGATGGCGAGACAATGTACACGGCACATATATATATATATATGTTCATGCATTGAAAAAGGTCATCCTTTATGCTGAAATTAATACGTGAATTATGACTGTATCTTCATATTCCCTGGATTCATGAGCCGCATAAATCCACATTGATTTGCACTGACTTGTATTACTACCTCTAAGAAGAACAACATAATTTAACAACAATGCCATTTAAAGGTGCACATTCACACCACAATGCTTGAGAATAAAATTGTTAACATTGTATACTTTTAGAGGCCTATAATGAGTGCCTTGATGTATTGAAACGAAATAAATCTTCACGTGTGGTGCTTTCATACGGTGTAAATTAATATAATTGTTTAAATTGCGAAAGTGAACTAGAGGCACAAGTGCCAGGCTAACTCTCTTAGAATAAATTGGAATTAAGAATGTCTGATGAGATACCGTCCCTGTCCATCATCCCATATCGTAAAAATATATTCTTATAAGATATTTGAATATTTTACCTGTCATATTGCCACGCTCATTTCTACCTAGTATCAGGCCACTTTGCACGTGTGTTTGGGTCTATTCTAGGATGTTGAACCACCAATTCACATAATCTGGAGTTCAAGGAAATTATATAGGAAAGCTGCTGAATCTTTAGAATGTTTAGTAAATTGAAAAAACCCCATATTCCTCCAAATAATAAGATAGATTCAGAATGAATGCTTTATGTCAATCACAGCTACATTCCGATAACCGAGGAATATAACATACTATGGAAATTTTAATATTTAACGGACATGCATTGCAGTACGACAGCCATCAGTCCATGTGAGGTATCTGTATAAATGCATACCAGTCACAAAATATCCAATGACAATTTGGCTTGGAATAGCTCGCATAGTTCGGTACCGATATTGCACGCGTTCTATATCTTAAAACTGATATATCCGCAATTTGAGGAAAATTTGTTTAGGATAGGTTTATTTATGTAATTTATTTTTTTAAATCGCCATATAATGAATTCTCATTGTCAAACCTGACATTCTTGCTAACACGTCTGCCTGCAAGCCTGCCTGTCCGCCCCCCCCCCACCCCTCACCAAAAAATCCCATCCCTGCCCCAGGCCCCGCCCGCCCGCCCGCCCGCCTTCCCGCCGACCCGGCTGCCCAGACGTACACACCCCAGTCCCCCCCGCCCGCCCAGCGTCTGTCTGTCTGTCTGTCTGTCTGTCTGTCTGTCTGCCTGCCTGCCTGCCTGCCTGCCTGCCTGCCTGCCTGCCTGTCTGCCTGTCTGCCGGCCTGCTTACCTTCCAGCCCGCCTGCCGGCCCGTTCCTCAGTCCGTCCGTCCTTCCGTCCGCCAGCCCGCCCGCCTGCCCGTCCCTCCGTCCGTTCGTCAGTCCGCCGGTCTGGAGCTGTCCTAAGAAACTATCACTCCGATTTAGCTCAAATATTAACACAACAAATGATTTTACAGTGAAACAGGATTTCCTGATTTTGGTCATGATACGGATAAGAGACCTGGATTCGGGTCGTGCCAACATAAGATACAAGCAAGTGTGTCACTGCACACTACGACTCCATTGCCGTAGTCCGAAAAATCTTAACAGTCCAGATAATCAGGGAATCTAAGAACGGGATGCCGATGGGCTGTAATCTCTGATCCCTTACCTTTATATTGCTGAAAGATTCTATCATGGACAATTGCACATGTTTAACATCTTCTCATCACCCTAGTGGCACCGCAGCTATTATTTTAGCGAGAAACACGGGCGTGAGAGGGCATCATTATGTTTCTAATGGCGTTGCGGAATTCACATTTAAATGGACAATTGAACAGATATACAATACTGCTGTTAGCCATCTTAAAGCAAAGATTGGAGTTGGGGACTTCAATTCCTTGACCAGCATCTGCTGATCCATGGGCAAACATCGAAGGTACTAATCTACTATTGCAACAGTTTCTGACTCAGCTAAAAGATCCATCAGAACCCATGCCATAACTCATATACGGTGGAATTTTCTTCACTCTTATTGACATTCAAATTACTGAAAAAACAACTCCATTAAAGATGCGCTTATGAAAGTCTCCGTTGATATATGCTACTAAGATAACCAAAATGCGCATGCGTTGGGCAAATGTGACATTAAAAAGTGATAGTCCTGAAGTACTTGCGAAAGGTTTGTCCGAACAGCAATTGTAGATAAGGCTTGTATCCTAAGATGCTACTTTAACATGTGAAAATAGATACCGTTACACCACAAAGGTATCGGAGTGTATGAAACCATGCCGTCAGAATTGAAAACATCCTCATGCTGAGAGCAGCTGATGTCCACGCAGATATACATAGTGAACTAAGCAAAACGAAAGACCAATACTAAAAGGTTTGCTTGTCCATTGCTTGTCCCACCTTTAAGAAACAAATTTACATGGCGACAAATTCAACATGTAGGAGCAGATTTTGAAGTTCAGACATGTATCTAGAAAAACTATCTATGTGATTTTCGATACTGCGATTATAGATAAAAAATAATAAGAAAATTCAAATCAAATCAAATTAAATTTCGAAAAAGCGTAAAATGGGTTTATATACTGACACTTCCACAGCGTTTGCATATTGAACAGCTCGTTTGGATTACTGATCTTCCAGCATTTTCAATCTCATTTCTTCGCCCTCAGCATCGTGTACAGAATCATGTTCAGTTATTATATGTGATTCATGGAAGGTTAAAGTCGCATATTCACACAAAAATGTTTGAAAGCTTTATACTTTTAAAACATTGTGTACCTCAATGCTATGAAACGAAATAAATCTGAGCATATGATGGCTTCATTCCATATAAATTAATATAATTTTTCTCGTTGTGAAGTTGAATATGGGATATGTGTCTCTAATTCAATTTCTCAAATTAAAACAATTATATTAATTTATATGAAATGAAATCATCATATGTTAAGACTTATTTCGTTTCATTACATTGAGGTACAGAAATTACGCCTGTAAGACTAATTTTATTTATTATTATTAATAAGATTTATTTCAGGTCTTAGCAATAATCGACACTTAATGGGTGCCATCTTGTTTTTTTCATGTTTTAAAGGAATAGTGTTGCAAATTAATATTGAAAACATGTTGCTAAAAAGCACATTATCCAAAATGGCTGCCGATCATATCTACCAAGCCCGCTCTTTTGAACAATCTTTAATCTAATCTTGAGTAATTTAAACTAGTTCCCATTCATTTCCTACAAGATTTTAAGGGTCATAGCAATCCACGACGAGTGCTGACTTATTCATTCGCCACCTTTAAATGTCCACATTTGAAATCGGCATGCCGATAAACATATATAAAGTAATTTCTGCCATCAAAGTCCATCAAATAACCAAATAAAATTTCCCCAAATTTCAGCACGATCCCGTTAGCGTTTCGGGAGAAGCCATTTTCCTGAAGAATAAATCGCCTTGATGGCCGCCAAAGCATTTAGCCAATCACTCTTCCTAGAAAATACTTTGTCCAGCCATCAATCTCCCACGTAGTTTTGGAGAAGATTATTATAGACGTTTCTAAAAATTAGCCAAATCCAAGATAGGCGATGGGCACTTTGACTAAGCTTCTTCATTTGCAAATATAATTAAAATCGAGTCAGTGGTTCTTGAGAAGAGGATATTGTGTTACTATGAGTGTTGGCTGGGAAAGAAATTCAAGATCACCACGAAACCATTTGTACAACAATCTCGAAAGGTGCAAATTTGAAATTAGCAAAAATACAGACCTATATAATACCAACTTCAGCTTCAAAGCTTTAAAAACTTCCAGTATGTCCACCAAGACGCCGAATACTGATTAGTTGATGACAGCCATTATTTTAGCATACTAAATCCCCTTCAACAACTAGAATGTCGCTTAGCACTTCATAACCTTTGGCTCGATCACCGCCAGTCATGTCTTTGACGTTTTCATTAAAATTAGGTATTTCAAGATGGCCGCTGCAGCATTTGGCCAATCAAGTTCCCTTGAACAAACTTCGTTCGGCTCTTGCTCTAGATGATGTCTTATGGGTTTCGCATCAATCTCCTAAGCGATATCGGAGAAGAATATTATTAAAGATGTCCAAAAAAAATTGGACAGTATCCAAGATAGCCACTGGCCAAATTGGCCAATCGGTTTTCTTTCAAGAAACTTGGATCCCTATGGTGAAGACATTTTATATTTCCCATTGATTTAGTACGGGATATTTTGGTTGGAGAAAAAAAAGAAACACAGAGATACACACCTGCACAAGAAACTCACAGATGAGGAGGTGTATTAAAATGTAGAGACACAACTGCGCAAGATGCGCTTCGACTGCCTCATTGATGAAATTACTCGAAAATAAAAAATCTAGTAACACATTTATTTGATATCATCATTCGATAGCATCATCCATATTGATACTGTGGATCGTTAACAGATGATCTAAATACTGTCTTAGTTCTGTCATTGCCATTGCTGTCAGTGGATAGCGTCTAACCCCTAACTCAGTGTCTGGTGGGGTTTTTCAGATGAGTAACTCATCGACTAGTATTGCGAAAGATAGGTCAGGAGAAGGTCTCTAGAACTCAAGTGATTTATTTGCATAGTCGCCCAGGTCATGTAATGGTCTTGTCACGCTTTCTCCCCCTGTGCCGCACAGCCTACACCATGCATGTAACTCCATAGCTCTTCGGGGGTATTCCATGATTGAGTTTCAGATTCCGTTAGCTTGATTACCTATACAGTTCATTTCTCTAATAGGGCATCGCCTGGTGGTAGGGCACATGAACATCTTTAATTCTGTATTAGAGAAATGAATTCCTAAGTACCTCTTGCAATATATATTATGAGCTATTTTATGGGACATCTTATGAAACATTTTATGAAAGAAGATAGCCACAATATGTCTATCCTCTGGGTTGAAGATATTATTTCTGCTTTTCAAAAAGCTGAGCAATCAGGGCTGTATGTTTTACAAATTGACTGGGCCCATATTCGAGCCGGGAAACAATGTTAAGTACGCGAGTGTCTTTATCATGATAGATGGACATCGTTATCCATTACATTACTGTTTTGAGGGGGAGAACCATGTAAGCCACTTAACAGCATCCCATGGTCGGAATTCCTCTCCTCAACTTCAAGATCAGAAATATCCAACCTTAGAGCTAAGCCTGATGAGAAAACGAGTAATCTATACACATTGTTTAACTATGTAAACAAAGCTTTCTCTGATGAGGTCCATCAGATGATCCATGAAAAACATATTGGAATCATCAACACATCAATTACAACACCTAACTTGAGAGTAGTCAACATGTCTCAGGATCGAATCTCAGATAAAGCATTCATGAACAGTGGGCCATTGCTAGGAAACCCTATGGTCCGTGTACATCATAAATTTGATGAAGCTGGAAAGCCTATAGGTAAATACTATGATAAATCCAACAACAACGAGGAGATATCTGTGACTGATGAGAATATACATCTAGTCGGCACATCCGAGTCGATACACAACGGGATTATTGAAGGTTCCGCAGTTGTACTTTCAAGTATGGGAATCAGTTTACCGATGAAAATTCTGGTAGAAAAGTGTACGACATAGCTGACTTTACTAACTCCTCGCCATGGAGATAATTTCATTCAGCCGAGCCCCAGGGAAGAGTATGAGAGGGCGCGTGACTGCCTCTTCACACTTAAATTTATTCAAAAAAATTATTCATTCCAAATGTCCATTTGAAGACCAAGAGAAGAATATTTTTGAAAACTTACCAATTTTTACAATTCTGTGAAAATTCACAGCTCCAATCCGAGCTTCTCCTTACCTACTGGCTCTGTTATCACCTGGTGGTGGCCTGTTCTAAAACAATATTTTTATAACAACTTTATAAACCAAGCACTTACTGTCAGCTATCTAATTTGTTTGTCCAGATATAGGTAGCAAACAAAAAACTATAAAACTCCTGAACCCCACTGTTTGAGAGAACTCCCACATTATTGCTGGCCGGCCGTCTCTCTCTCTCTCTCTCTCTCTCTCTCTCTCTCTCTCTCCTCTCTCTCTCTCTCTCTCTCTCTCTCTCTCCCTCCCTCCCTCCCTCCCTCCCTCCCTCTCTCCCTCTCTCTCTCTCTCTCTCTCTCTCTCTCTCTCGCTCTCTCGCTCTCTCTCTCTCTCTGTCTGTCTGTCTGTCTGTCTGTCTGTCTGTCTCTCTCTCTCTCTCTCTCTCTCTCTCTCTCTTCTCTCTTTTCTGCAGAGTTTTTATGTGGTTCCAATTGTTCCTACCTACTGTCATTGTACACCTACACTAGTGCGTACCTTTTTTTCAAACTGGGTACCATCTAGTTGAGGTATTTTGAGAGATTTCAACCATGTTTTTTAATTATAATTCAGCGCTGTTATGAATTGAGCCAATGAGGAACTGATAACTAGCCTACAAATAATGACATTTATCTTTTATGAATTGTTGTGCAATAATAGCTAACAGATCAATCGGACTGATAACGCACGGATAGCTACATTTTGAAATTATTGACAACAGTCTACAGCAACACACTGATAACTACATTTTGAAATTATTGACAACAGTCTATAATATGTATATATGTATATATGTATGCTGGCATTACAGATGGCAAGCTGTAGTAATTATATTCCCTCTGCTCTGTGAAACCGGTGCGAATTCGTGAATAATGCATGCATAGCCGAGCATCACATTCTTGGCTTGAAAAGTGTCCTCTATGACCTGTGCAAGATGTGTTGTTTGATCTTCTGTGCTCCTGTATCTTCGGAAGCCAGCCTGCTCTGAAACTATAGTGTTCTCCGACTCCAGGTACCACTGCAACCGCTGGTTGACGATGCGCTCCATGGTCTTGCATATGCAGCTTGTAAGACTGATAGGATGGTAGCTCGGCACTTTCGTCTTGTTCTTCCATTTTTTCAGAATAGGAGTCATTCTGGCTTCCTTCCAGCACTGAGGAACCTCTCCATTGGTCCAACTGAGATTAAAGATATCTAGCAACTTGTGGAGAGATGCATTACCAAGGTGTTGGATCATTTCATTCGTAATGCCATCTGGCCCGGGAGATTTCTTCTTCTTCAATTGGTGGATAGACTTCTTCAGTTCTGCTAAACTAATGTAAACTTTCATTGCATCGTGAGTGTTAGTGTCTGTTCTTTCCTTTTGCTCTTTTCTAACCTCTTTTTGATGCATTCATGGTATAGAAATGTTGCTTTCTTTTGCATATGCCTTCGCAAAGGCATCTGCAGCCATCTTTCCTGACAGTGTTTGTCCATCTTCTTCAAGAGTAATCTTCTCTCCCCCGTCACCCTCATCATTCAGTGCTTTAGTCAGTCTCCATAGCTTTGTTGTGTCTCTCTCTAATTTAAACCCTATCGTCTTTCCCCTCCAGCTTCTTCTTTTGGCCTCCAGCTTGGTCTTTAGATACCTGGCTTTAGTTTGTTGTAGTGTGAAGTGGTTTTCATGACAGGGATTACCCTCTGCATCTTCTCTTGCCTTGTCTAGTTTATCATGTGCTGCTTGCAGTTCTGTTGTCCAGTAGGGGCGGTAGTTTTCCTGAACCCTCGAGGAATCGCTTCGTTGGCAGCCTTGAGGATACTTGAATTAAATTCCTTGACCACATTGTTGATGTTTCTCCCTTCTACTGCTATATTTTGGGTAAGCTCATTGGAACGAATGCCGAACAGACTCCAATTTGCCTTTTTGTAGTTCCACCTTGGATGTTGAGGTGAACTTGTTGAAATACTTCCAGAAAGAGAGAGGAGGACTGGGCAGTGGTCGCTTCTTCCTAACTGCAATCCGACCACTCTACTGAGGTTTCTGTGAATGTCTTCTGTACAAAATGCCAAGTCCGGCGTTGTTGTCGAGTGCCACCGGCGCGAGTGGAAGGTAGGTTGTTCTGTGGGATCGTTGACAAGTAAAAGGTGCTTTTCATCTTGCCATGCTTCAATGTCTTCTCCTCGTTTATCAAGTGTTCTGTATCCACAGCTCTGAGACTGGATATTAAAGTCTCCCGCAATGAGGAAGTGGCAGTCCGGGACCTGGATTGTGTCAAGTGAGAGATTCTTGTCATTAGGGGAGTAATAATTGACAATGTCAATCACAGAGTTGCTGGTTGTTACCTTGATCTTGATATATTCTGCCTCTTCCATAAAGGTTTTGATCTGGCTGGCGTTCACGCTGTTTCGGACCAAGGTGATCACCCCGCCTTTCTTTCTCCCTCTTCGATCACACCGGAAAATCTGGTAACCTCTGATCTTAAATGGTTTTCCTTCTTGCAGGTGTGTCTCTTGGATGCAGCAGATATCAATGTTGTTTTCGTACAGGAACTGTTCGAGCTCTGATTTCTTGTTGGTAACCCCTTCTGCGTTCCAATGCATGATGTTGATACTGGTGTTATCTTTGGGTTTGGTCTTCTTTTTCGATTGGCCAGTAGCTCTCCATCCTCTTCTCCTGGCTCCACAAGACGAGTTGATGGGACCTCCAGTAGCTGAGGGTGGGCTCCTTCGAGGCGTGGAGCCCGGCGCTGCACCTGCCTGGCGGATCCTCACAGGGCGAGCACCATTTCGTTTGATTCGATCTCCAAGTGTCATTCATTGGCGTTGTGCATAATGCTCTAGTTAGCCCCTCCAAATGTCTGGATTGACACCAAGTGGGTTACACCCCTGCGCCACGTTGAGGCCGAGCATATAGTCTTAAACAGGGGGTCCAAAGTGTTAACATCCTCAACCTTGTCTGCTGCCTGTTCTATCAGGGGGTGGAGGATGAACTTCTTCTTCGGGAAGTTATAGCGGAACACTATTTTGTCCCCATCTCTCTCTCGACACAGACATCCCTTTGAGACATCCTTTAGGTCAGTGAGCAGCTCTACACCATCTCCACTGACTGGATGGAGGGAGAGTGGCTTGGAGTATGCTCCATATTGGAGGACGAACGACTTGCCAGCACTTTCCTTAACCTTGGCGGCATCAACGTTGTACACGTCCATGAGATCTCCTAGACCAGTTGAGTGAGCAAATATAAGCTCCATTGCATATATAAGGGGTTTAAACAGAGTGTATAGCCATGCCGATTGTCTGATTGCGACTCCAAATGTTGAGAATGTCACCAGACCATCTCTAGTTGGTAGGCATGCGGTTCAGTATCACATACAATGGGTTCTCTTCAAGGTAGCTCAGCATTCCACAGTACGTACACGCCGATGTGTTACATCTGCCACCAGGAAGTACCTACCACATCTCACTGACTGCAGTAGGGTTAGACGTCATAGAATATCTGCCAGGAACAACCAGCAAACTGTGGAAAGCGATCAGCCCCAGCATGTTCACCAACATAAATCACCTGTTTGACAGCTCCACCATTAGTCTATATGCCAGCATGGATGGTCTGTTGGATGCCCAATTACAGTTTACGCCGCTACTACTTATTGACCTATCCCCATCATGACGATGACGATATCATATCAGACCTATCAGGCATTTGCCGAGTTGTGGAAAAAGGAGATAGAGCAGCCACACACCTTCTCCAGGATGGCAGATATAGTGGTACAGGAAATGCGTTGTCGACAAGAAGGCGAGCGACTGCAGCGGGGGAAGCTGGTATGAACAGAATGCCAGAGAGGCAAGGAGACAAAGGGACTATAACTATGTCCTCATGGGCAGGAGGAGGGCATCATAGGGCCAAACCTCTATGATTACTTGGATGACGAGTGTGATGAGTCTGTAGAAGTTTTGTAGTGGAAAGGGAGAGGGTGCAAAAGTATAAATCCAAGAAATTCCACCAATGGCGGGCGTACTATCAGAGTGGCAATGTGAAGTTCCAGATGTCATGGCTGTGAAAACAACTGGCCCCTGACATTATTCTGGATGAGGGATGTTTGAGAGAGGTATGTTTCCACACCAACAAGCTAGTTCGCTTCGCCAGGCTTTCCAAGATGAATCTCACAATGACTCATCAGCAGATTCTACAGGTGATGCAGAGCTAGCTCGCATCTAAGAACTAGGTATAGCATGGCTAAATCGGAGTGGCGAAGGCAGCCTGAACTATATCCTGCATTAGCACCTGAGGAGGATGGTACAGTACATGGCTGGCGACTCCAGCAGATTGACACCATCAGACAGAATCTTGTTCATGAGACAGAAAAGTACAGCAGAACACGCAGGTGATATAAAACAGCCTACAACAGTCTAGCATGCATAACCACAGCTGCGGGTGTGATTGGAGCCACTGGTGGTGTGGCCGCCATTGCCACCCTCGCTACAGGGGTGGGTGTTATCATTGCTATCCTGCTGGTTGGGGTGACCCTTGCTACTACTGTCCTGGCCACCGGCTTGGCGGTTGGACAGCGTCAGATCACCAGGAAGCTGGAAAAGCATGCTAAGCATGTAACACTAGCACAGAGCAGCCTACGGCCTATCGACGAGTCTGTGAGCAAAGCTCTCGAGGATGGGCAGGTCATTGATGAAGAGTACCACCATATATTGAAGCTCCAAACCCTGCACCACACAGAGAAACCCAAAGTGTGCCATCAATACCTTAAAGGCTCCGGTGGGCGGGTTGATATGGAGGAGTTAAAAAACGAGATGCTGCGGCGGGGCTGCATCGAAGATCTCTAGAGTACCAAATAGTATGTTGCATCCGTGGCTAGAGCAGTGGCTTTAAGATGACTACTATAGATGGCCTTCCCGACGAACCTCACAACAATCGACCAGAGCCAACCGCCCTTCCTGGGTACACTCTATACTCGCTCGACACATGGTCTCCTGGATGACATACCAGACCTAACACCTATTTCGATCGGAGTCAACGGGCTGTCCCGCTTCAGCTTCTCAATCAATCCACGACCACTGACCAACCTTACAATCACCATCAAGGATGCGACTTTGCCACGTGGTGTGCCACAGCGGGATGCGGTGTTGGTACAGGTTTGCTGCACTTCTATTCTGGTGCCACTGAAGCTGTGCTCATTACCAGCTGTCTCAGATTTCATGTGGTCTACACAGTGAGACGAATCCTCCATGAGCTTAGCGAAAGCCTGCCTGATACGAATGATTTCGATCCACAGACTGCGGGAACTGCGGGCACCACTAGCTACAGCCGCTCAGCAGCCAGCAGACTTCAGCGAGAGTTCAACACCCACTCAGACTATCATTTCCATGGTGGAGACACCAGCGGTCTAGGCATTATGTATGGCGACCGGAGACAAGACTACTCAGGCTTCCCCAGCAAACACCCCGAAAAATCGGTCGTCGGAAGACAGTGACTTTCTCATTCAATCCAGACTCAGAGCCCAGGTCAGTGGTGCAGAATATGCATATCACCAGAATCAGGCAGGACCATCCAGAAGCGTGGAAATACTTTGTCCCACACACAAACTCAGGGCTCACACCAGCAGTGATCGTTCGAATCAACCAGTCCTTAGAAGCATTATGTTATTGTCTCCTGACAGCCCAGAACAAACTGCGCCACTCCATAGATGGGATGAGTGAAAAAGAGGTGCTGGCCATGTTCAGCAGTTTCGTTGAGGACATGATCATTGTTGCAGATCCGAGTAGCCTCATTGCCAAGTTCCAGCAAGCCTTACAGAAGGCCCGTCGTAAGCTTGACTCCACTATATCGCCACACCTATGACTTATTCCGAGCAATATAATTGTGGATGTCGAGGATCTGAAGATTAGGAGCTACAATAGCATGATAGTCGAGGGGAATTCCCCAGGTGTGAACTTTGGGTTTAAAACTGACATCAACTCAGCCGCGCATGTCGTCCCGACGCCCATGACACATAGGTCCCATGGACTCCTACGAAGGCCAGTGCTACCATCGTTCCCACTGTCATTCCGACTGTTGTTCAACTGCTGGAACAGCAGGAGTGCTGGATGACAAACAGCGACCCGTGATGACACCTACTACCCCACCCGGCAGTGCTAGAAGGACGATAGCCCTTTGAGTGGTGTCAGGTCTGGCTATTGCTGTGCTCATCACCAGTCTTCTCCACCGCTAGTCGATCCTGCCCGTGGAGCATGAGATCATCCTGACTCTCTTCTGGTGTGCGAGTCATAGCAAATGAGATTGCCGGAACTAGCTTGGCCTGCCAGACAGCCCCCAAACACGCTGTCAGCATACACATCCAAGGACCATATGGATCTGTGGTACAGCCTTTTTCCAGCTTGTAGTAGCACAGAGCCTTATTCAACTTAGAGTCTGGAGATGCCATGGATGCCTGCAACTGCTGGAACACGTCCGACAGATACTCCCGATCCTTGTAGAATCCCTTAGTACACAGGAGCAGCTCTACTATACTGCCACTCATAAAGAGGTATTCAACGAAGCAGATCTGCCCCTTACCAAATCCTAGGTAGAGTCCTCTGCTACCTCAGCGTTAGAGAGCTAGGCGAGCTCATCTGGTGACTTCTTCTTATAGTCCTTCAATTCTGTGTGGAAGATATCATAGTACCTAGTACATAGTACTAGTAGGTCCACGGTTTAAGCCGCTATATATTGCACAGAACTGTATGGATATTTCCGAGTACTAATCTGAGCAGCTGACAGATGCAGACTGGTTAGAGTTGCTTAGCACTCTCGAAGTAGAACGTACACGTTTAAACGTGTTATATACTCACGGCTTAAACAATGACATTAATGGTACAGATTGTAAAGCAACTCCAGGAGAGCCAGGCGAGTCTCCAGAAGGTGGAGAAGCTGCTCAAAAGCAAGACCCAGATGCTACTGACACAGGCTAAGCCCTTGGCCATTCATGTCCCCAGTAACGTAGCCACGAATGTGGCCGTGGTGAAGATGACAGGTGGTAATGAGGTTATTCCTGCCGCTGGCGCCGCTGTTTGGGGAGTACGGTTGTCGATCCCTCTCTAGGAATAACACATCCCATCCCAAAGATCGCATCCCTCTAATGGTAGCCGCAGTTCTAGGGCTAGCGATGAGTGCTATGGCCGAGATCATCGTGGCCTATGTCTAGGTTTAAGACGTATGTAGACCCCAACAATGTCTCTGTCATTCACAGACCTAGAGAGCAAAGAGCTAAGTGATCTCACTCACTTGGGTGAGGCACGCCACAGTTCAGATGAGCCTGTTGCCCCTGTCTCCTTCCTCGACTTAGATGAGAAGGGAGAACCTCGAGAGATCTGAGGTACCATCCCAGCCATAGCTCTCATCGCAAATACTGACACGGTAGGACAATCAGCCCACAACAAGGCCAATACTGTATACAAGGGCATGGGCATCAAAGACAGGGCAGTGATGTGAGGTATGCTCGAAGTCGATGAGGCTGGTGTCATCAAGGTTATGCACAGGACCTGGTTAAGGATCTCCTGAAACCATGGAGCTCCTTCCAACAAGATGGGGGGAGAATCTCTGAGCCATATCACGGTGGATGGCCAAGCGAATGCAACAGCAAAGCTCCAACTAGCCGAGGTGAAGAAGTCAGGATTCTTTGACCTGCCATTTAAGATCACATAATAAGCATGGCTGCTCGAGCTTGCATCATACGAATAATCGAGGTGCTAGATACTGTGAGTACTGATACAGGCCCTCTGCATTACTTTCTCAGCTGTTGTTGGGAGTCCATGGTTGACGCCTCTATTGCATCCTTCATATCCGCCGGCGATACAACGCTACACACGCAGGCAAAAGAGCTGGTACAGGAAGTACTTCTATTTAATCTCCCAGATATAGACGAGGCTACGGCTGAAGAGCTGTTGACCATCCTTCATGCACATGTACAACATGTCAGTGCCATACAGTAGTAGACCAAATGATGCCGGTCAGGTGGTGCTGAGTATTGCCCCATCAGGACATGGGAAAATCATCTTGCTGCGGGCCCTGCTCGCCAAACATCTTCAGTCTTGAGACATCCTCCTGGTTTCGGACTCCGCCGCTGAGGTGGTGGACAATAATGATCAGTGGTACAACAGTCCAATCACCAAGATGCATGAACTGCAAGCACTGATGGAGAAGCTGCTCGTGGCTCGACTAACTACACTACTTGTTCTAGCTATCAATGACCCCCGCGATGGACCAGAAGCCAGTCACATACCTCAGCAACATCACCAGACCCATTCGGCACACCAAGACCACTGTCTTCACTCTCTTTCAGAAGTACACCCATGCGATATTGCCAGATATCCGGCACAATGCGAGGCTCCTGTACTTTAGCTTGAAGAATAGTCGTGCCCTGCTTGAGACGATATATACAACAGCATGACCCTCTAGGAGACCAAGCAAGACTTCAGCAAGATCTCTGCAGAAGGTCGCAGATCTATACCTCTTCATCTTCAGCAACAAGGGTACAGGGGAGCTCACACACTTCAAGCCCTCACTGGAGAAGACTCCGAACTTCAGCTACAAGTTGAATTCCGCCAGGAAGCTCACATGTCAATCGGGTCGACATACCTGATGTGTCAGCCGGGATGTTTCTTCAGGCTTGACGAACTTTATCCGCGCGGTCTTCGCTACTTGAGGAACTTCGTCCACAGTCTCCACTGCCTCGTCCATAGACTCC
This sequence comes from Chaetoderma sp. LZ-2023a, assembly GCA_034401795.1. NCBI lineage: Eukaryota > Metazoa > Mollusca > Caudofoveata > Chaetodermatida > Chaetodermatidae > Chaetoderma > Chaetoderma sp. LZ-2023a. The sequence goes on from CM067370.1 coordinate 74,849,731, forward strand.
GCTGCCCCAGAAGGTTTGGGTAAGTGGTTCTGAAATTCTATCCACTGAGGATCAGATGCTATGGCTCTATTCTTCTGAAACTTCTCGCGGAAGATCCACTTCGCCCATGCCTTCTTAGCATTTACCATGGGGCATTGTTTGATGAGGTAGTCCTGGTCATTCTTCTCAGAGAACTTTAGAAATTCCTCCTTATGGCCAGCAGCCAACCCGTCCTCTCTACCTTCGGTGTGACCAGTGGCATGCCCAGCCTCATAGCCTTCAGTCACACATGTACCGATCTCCTCTCAGAAGTAAGCTATGGCCCCAGCCTGTATATCACCCAACATCCGGTGTTCATCATTAGTGTGGATATCGAATATGCCAGCCCATTTCCTTATCATTAGGAGATCTTTGGTGTCAACCCTAGCCTTCTGGAGAGCTAGAATTACAGGACTCTTAGTGGGTGTCCTGGGGAGATCTAGTGACCTGCCATTGGCACTGTCAAACTTCCGGTAGAGCATCCGAGTCAATAATTCCTTCGTACTATGGGCCGATGTGGTCTCCTCTATGGCAGTCAGTATCTCCGCATCAGATGGAGGTGGGACCTTAGCTCGCTCGTGGATAATGTTGACATCATGAAGTAGTCATCGGACCCTGTCAATCAGCAGCTGTACTGGTTTCTTCATGGAGGGTTGCACTGGTTTCTTCCCTCCAAAGACGATCTGCTGGAGATCTTTACCTTTATATACAGACGCTAAACATACAGCAGTATGTACAGCATCCAGATGGGGCAGTTGAACCCGTGGCCACGCACCACACTGATCCTCGGAAGGACTGTCTGACAGTCATTCGACTTAGTGTCCATGATGCGAACCCTTTATCCACAGTGGGGAAGTTCATCAACTTTGCCCTCTCATGACAGATCCATGAGATTAGGAGCATGATGCCCACGTTCAAGCTTAGGAGCCCAACGGCGAAGGAGATAGAGCTCCCGCAGATGGTGAGTAGGTGGGAGATTATGCAGAGCATCAACACCCTGGACACCACCTATGTGCACGACGAGTACCGGGTCCTGGCTCCAATGGACTGGTCTACTATGCAAAGGGGAAAGGGTACTATGGCGTGGGATGTATTGAAGGCTTCACAGAATTTGACTTACAACCAGACGTAGATATACCTGTCACAGTGCCATGCTTCGCCCTCCTCCTGAACACACACATGAACCCAGCCTTGATGCAGGACAAGCTGTTCCTCCGGGTGTACACCAAACATCCTTCGGATGTAACGATGACCTCTCCATGACTTCAGGTCTGGCATGATGAGAACGACCAGGAACTAAAACGTGTGTGCTCTAGACAACGACTCCTACATGTAGAGGGAGAGCATCAACAGGTCCAGGCCATGGCTAACCAGCGTCTAGAGTTGACTTTGCAACGAAGCGCCTCGGATTGCGTAGCTGTAGCAGTCTTGGTTCAGAAGGGAGGGGTGGTCCTAGAGGTGGGGGAGCTAGATAACTTCATACTTGTGGTGGCTGGGACCAATATTCTCGGTGAGGTGCGTGATCTGGCTGATTGCTGTCTCTATTGACAGAAAACTAAATCGCATGCTTTACTCCGCCTGACCAGTGGTGATGGGGATCTCGAGTCGGCACTCGAAGGTCAGTGCTACCTTGGAGGAAGAGACATCCTGCCTAACCATGGCAACCAGTTCAGCTTTCACATTGGGAACCTGCCTGGCGAGCAAGGGGGCAATCGCCTGGTCGGAGTAACGGTGTTGTACTTTAGATATAGCAAGGTTCACTTCTCGCAAAATGGAGGTATTCAGCTTGTAGCTCCGTGAGTCACGTAGAGCATAACTCCACCAGCTACCACTGCTGCTTCAGCAGCCACTACAACTATGGCCTCAGCCCTCTTCTGACCTCCTGATGCCTCATAGTCGAGCATCGGCTCGGAGAGCTTTACAGCCTTGTTATACTCATCGAGACTCTCATCGGCCTCATGGATGTTCTGGGTGGCTTTGAGCCCTTTGTTGCCATCGACGTGCCTCCCTTTGGTGCATAGGCTCAAACGCCTTGCTGTGCTCAAACTTCTCCTTAGATAGCCTATCCATCGCCTTGTTATAACGTTTTCTCTTTACCTCCGCTGCCTTATGGTCAGCGAAGCTGATACCCCAGTTCACCAACGCAAACACGCCTGCATTCAAGATTGCATATGCCATGTCTATACAGGTGATTTAAATTCACCATATAGTCAGCAGGAACTACAATCAATGTATGAACCGGAAGCTTTCGAGGATCCAGTTGAGGACTATGATGAGGACTACGATGAGGACTATGATAAGAATGACTATGATGAAGACGAGGACAATGATGAGGATGCCTATGATGAGGACGCCTATGATGAGGATTATAATGGTGATGGTGTAGAGCCAGAATCCCACCGACTAATCCACCGAGCTAAGGGAATGTATCATACCTACGTGAAGGGCTCTCTTGGCCCACTAGCAGCAGTTGGGGCTCTGATTACTCTGTTGATGATGAAGGCTGGCGAGACGGCCCACAAAATCGCCAATAATGCTCTCCATGGAGTTGAGAAGTTCTCTGAGGCTATTCCAGAAATCACCTCGGGGGTAGGCACATTCTTTGACGTTGCCGGTCCATGGTTCCCGTATGTTGCAATAGCACTTGCAGTCATCTGGAATGCAGAACATTTAAGACATACTATATAAGATGGCTTCTCAACATGACCTCGTCAAGTCCCTTAACTGGCAAGCCTTTGTCGATAAGCTACCCTTCAGTGACAGCGCTAGCACCGCAGAGATTAGACAGCAGTGTTCACAGTTATTCGAAGAAGTGTTCAGCCGCGAGAATTGAACGATGGTCGTCTGTTTATCTGTCTAGAGTTTGCCTGAGCTGTACATGAGAGGACAGGTGTCAATGTCAGAGATGATGTCCGAGAGTTTACCCACGGTCTCAGTCATCCTGACTGCCTGTCTTGAAGATCTCTATTACTGGCCCGGTGGCTATTATCATGATTCTCACCAGCTGTTCGAGGCTGCATGTTGCAAGCGTCATAGATTCACCTTGGAGACGGTTAGCCAGTGGCTTACCAGGCAATGTGGCAGATCTACCGACCTCGTCCACGGCACATTCAGTATGCACACTTCGATGGACCTGTCCCGAACAGAGTCCATCAGGCTGATGTGCTGTTCCTTCTGCATGATTGGGTCAGTTCCAGAGGAACGTGCAAGACCTACAAGTACGCCCTCACCATCGACGATGGCGGCAGTGCCTCTCACGGATAAGTCCGCGGGTCAGATGGCTGCTGGGTTGCAGAATATCTATGATGACCCACAAAATCCCCTCCAGTGGCCAGAGTTGCTGCAAGTGGATGAGGCCCTCATGCAGAAACATGGTGTGGCAATTAGGCGAGACGAGGTGGGGCATCACTGTGCCCAGGCTATCGTTGAGCAGTGGAACCGGACACGGGCAGAGAGGCTGCTCCAATATGAGTATGCTCAGGAGATGGATGTCGTCGTCCTGACTGGCAGTTGTTCCAGGGTATGTGTGAGAGGGTTGCCCATTGTGGTGGAGAGATCCAATGCTGAGGTTACTAGGCTGATAGGACAGAAGCCTGTCAATGCCATTCAGCGATCCTCTGGGGCCTAGCCATTGGAACGACTATGCTCTGTTCAAGAGCTGTGCTCTGAGGACAGACTTCCATCTGATTCCCTGGTTCGGTATTTGTATCAGCTATCTCCACCGGGAGTACTTTCGTCGAGTAGACATCCTCCACTGACTGTTGGTTGATGTCACATGATGCTCATACATTACCCAGCAGCTCTTCAACATTCCATTGGCGTGATCGCATCCTTGTGACCATAAGCCAGGCTGTGAATATCATCGGGAGCGATCCATCGCTTTGTGTCTGAGGGCTGAGACTTGTCATGTTTTGGTGGACCCTGTAGCGGTGGTGACCCTCACTTCACAGCATGTTCATACAATGGTGGAAGACCTTTCGCTCGAAGAGGCATTCCTTGTACTGCTTATGGCGAATCTGTCTAACCTGCGCACACGCTTTGCCTTCTTGATTTCCTGATAATCCGACCGCTTTATGGAGTACATCTTCTGGCGCAGATCAACAAATTCCTGGATTGGTACCCTGGCACACTCACCCTTCATCTTGCCCAGGCCATTCTTGTTGGTAGTACTGTGTAGCGAGTGTGTTACTGGGTAGTCGCTTGTATCATAGAGGTCGCTACTCGCACCCATATCAGTATAGCCATCCTCTGTCTGAACCTCCCGCGGGAAGCTTCGGTGTCTGTGTACAGGAGCTCACAGTTGACACCATATAGTTGCTTCAGCTCGTTGTAGTAGAAGTCACACATCTGGTGGTTCGAGAGGTCCATGATGGACATTCCCGCATAGACAGGGCGGTTCAGCAGCAGGCTCGTCTTGTACTGTGGAGAGCAGCTAGATCATCATCGAACACCTTCACCCGGAAGATGTTAGACTTGCCTATTAGGTGATGCAGCTTGTCCTCCTCGGATGACCGCACTAGCTTGACATCCACTCGCTTGCACAAGTTCTCCATCGTCTTACCGAAGACAGTGTTATTCATCAGCTTGTAGAGATCCTTCTCAAAGTCACTGTTGGTCTTCTTACGGAGCTCTGTGTTGAGTCGGATGTAAGGCTCCATCCACGGCGACTGATTGAAGCGTAGAACCCTGTGCACATTCTTCAACCATATTCCTAAACTAAGGTAGAGCTTTAGGTTGTGGTAGTGTAGGATATAGCGCTCTGCTGTCGCCTCCACTATCGACTCGCCCAATGCACACTGATACTCTGAGAGCCACTCTCCCTTCACCTTCATCTGTTCAGGCGCCAGGTGGTAGGCACTGTGCATGTCATGCAGCTCTTATGGGTACTCAAGATCAACCTCTAGGATGTAGCCCTTTTCATCATCATCGACATGTTATGTAATCACGTTGCCATCATTTTCCTGTTCTGCAGGAACGACTCACTCAACCCCCCCCCCCCCCGCCAACCCAATCAGTATGTGTTGCCTCATTGCCCAGCCATAGAGATTGTTAGCATCCAGGTACATGATGTGGCTTGTCGGCTGTTGTGGATTATAGCCAGCTAAGCTGCAGGCCAATGGGTTGTTTGCCTTAGCATAGCGTTTGCTAACCATTGATACACCACCCCTGAGTCCTTTCCCTATGAAGAGATGCATGTCGTAGTCAATGAGGAGTTCCAGCTCCACACCTGTTTTCCTTAGAAGTGCATCCCATCTCAACCTCGGGCTCGTGTAATAGTGTGCTGGGTTCAGATGATACTGCTGGAGGCACGTGATGTGGAAGTTCTCAAAGACATCTGCAAGGAGCAGAATGTCAGACCGCAGATAGCGTTCATGATAGTCTCCCATGGTCTGGCAGCCGAATCGGGCCCAGACAGCATGTGCGTGGTTGTAGTCGCTGTCAGATTTTCCCTCGCCAGAGAGTTTACTGTAGAAAGCAGCTTGTGGTGGGAAAGAGGTCTCATTGAAACGGTGCCACCCATTCATGTACTCATAGGGGTATACACCTTTGCGGAGCAGGAGCTCACGCTTGGCAGTTCTAGGTTCATACTGTTTTGTAAGTGGGAACGTTGTGGAACTAGCTACCAGCTTGTCAAGTGATGCTGAGAGGAACTGGGCCGAGTCGATGAACCGCAGCCGATGGAGGCTGAAGATGTACTTCTCCTTAGTGTTGGGGATGCAGTTGATCTGCCCCTCTGTTTGGGAGATGGCTTGCATGATGAGGTGAGAATCATACCCACGCAGGTTGTGGACCATGACCAGGATGGTGGTGGTCTTAGGGTTGAGACACAGCTTTAGATTACACACAATGTGTGCTGCTCCTCGGTAGAGACCAGTGATATGGCAGTGATCTCTGACACTATCTATGACTCCGTCGCGAGCTAATGGTCTGTCGCTCACTTGGCAATTGGCCGCAGGTTTATGAGCTCACCAGTCCTCTATAGTCATCTCCATCGGCCTAGGGTCGGCGAGCATGGCTGCTATTTTCTCCACTCTCTGTGCCAACCGGTGCAGGATGTTCCTCTCCTCGATACAGCACTGGTGGTTCACTGACACCGTCACAGCGAACCACAATGTATGAGAATCCACAGATCTCATGGTGTTGCGTTTTCTGTGTGCTGCTCTGAGCCGGATTCGCCTCTGGCCCCTCAATCTTGGTTGTTAGGGCTTCAAAGTCGGAATAGACGATGAATGGCACCTTGAGTTGCTTGTGGTAGTTGGTGAACTGTAGCATCTTCCTGTCCTCTTTTTTATGTCTAATATTATCTCCAAAATTTCAGCCAGATCCGGCCATTGGTTCTGGAGAAGAAATTGTTTTCTTCCAAACTATATCACCCAAGAGTCGCTGAACCATTTTACCAATCAATTTCATTTGAACAAACTTTGTCCAGTTCTTGTTATATGATCTTTCATGAGTTTCAAACCAATCCCCCAAGCAGGTTCGGAGAAGAAGATTTTAAAGACATTTCTAAAACTCAGCCAAAATCCAAGATGTCCGCCGGCGGAATTGACTTCTTTTGAACAAACTTAGATTTCAATGCTCCCTGCCAAATTGAAATCGGCCCAGTAGGCCTCGAAAAAATACTTTTAAATTCCTATTGCTGTTAAGTGATAGTTACTCCATATGGGAGTTTATGGTGGGAAAATGTTCCAAGATGATACTATTATAATGTAATGTACAGCTTAATACATGTAATTACACCAATTACTGTATAATACTAGCTATGCATAGGTCACTATAAACATGTTACACATATATCACCTCCATTGCCACAATAATACTGGTATACACTGTTACCACCATATGATATTGTAATAGCCTGGGAGAATAAATTGAACTTGGACTTGAACTAGCCATACCTTCATTGTCACACTGTAAACAGCTTTCGGACTTTCCAGATTTTATCGAATTATCAGTATTTTTTCGGATTTTCCCAGATCAATGCAAAATATTGTGGAATCGTATATATAGTATTTGCACACCCTTTCCCGTATTAACATCATAGCCGAATCGGAACAGTAGCTTCCAAAATATTCACTGATCAGGAATTTGATCTGATTCGGATCAGGGTTCTCTTAAAATCCTCTTGCAGACAGGTGCGCACGCACGCACGCACTCACACACGAGCACAGACACGATCACAATAGCTTCTTCATCTTATGGGCTAGGACAATTATTATGCTCGCTAGTATGTATCAGCCTGTTGCGTGATTTTCATGTGATGCTTACGTTGTAGGCAGGGATGAATCCAGGAATTTCATTTAAGGGGTGGGGTGGGGGTGGGAGCGGAAATGAGGAGAATCTGAGAGGGGTTGTCGCGAAATCTTTAAAATTAGACCCTCTAGGCCTTCTCCTGCATTCTGAGTGACACAAATTCTTTTATCTTTCTTTCGAAAGTGGATTAACTCTTTCACGACGAAGCCGGCCAAAACCGGTCTCTGTATTGTTCTTGGGGAATGTCCATTTGTAGGCCAAGAGAAGACTATTTTCAAAAATAGTCTTCTCTTGCCCTACAATAGACATTCAATAAGTAACTATTTAAATTTTTTTAAACAAATTTGGTCATTAAAGGGTTAATATCATGGAAGAATCCACACAATCTTGAAGGTGTTGTCCCATGAGTGTGCTTTATGTGTCATTCTACAGAAAATTGGGAAATCTGGATGCTCTCAGAAGCCACCTACCACATTTCTGGGGGTGAAAATGGGCCTTTAGCTACGAAAGTATTGATTTTTTTTTTTAACAATTTTCAAATGATAAAACCATCTACATTACATTATTATCTGTAGGAAAATGCATATGCATGGACAGTGGTCCTCACCACCTATCCACGGACGCAAATACCTGAATAATTATCTTAAATTATAATTTTACGACACACATTTTGCCCATGAACTGATCGGTGGGTGACCGTTGTTTATCGTCACCAAAATAATCCGTGACCATGGGAGGGGGAAAGGGAGCCTAAGCACATATCCGGGTGCTGTTGCTGCCCATGGCAGCGACAGCGCACCGAGTCAAAATAGTTTCAAAATATTCAACAGAATGCTCATTAAATTGTAAAGACATACAATTCGTACAACTTGACGGACTATTAAGCATTTGTATCGGACTAGATCACGTCATTCATGACGTAGATGATTATGACCTCATATGATTGACTGAGAAACTGGATTTATCAATTGGAGACGGCGTATGAAAAAATGTCACTATTAAAGCCCAAGTCTATGAATCCTCCGGCATAAAGATAACATTGACATGGACATTTGAAGATAGTGCTTAGTCTATCCATACACTAGATATACCATGGCATCGATTAGATTAATCCTCTGAATATGAAAAGGCGAATTAGAAAAAAATCATTTATGATTTAATAGTTATTTTGTTGAATGTTTTGAATCTAATTTGACTGTTCCTGTAAAATTTGTTTTAATATACCCACTAACTTACCTGTATACTTAGCTTGAAAGTTAAATTAACTTTCTGGAAATTAGTGTTGAGTAAAGAAAGTATTTGCTTTACTTACACGTGACTGATGCAGACAAGTGCAACATATTTTTGTAAGGGTTGGTGGGCGGGAAACATGACGCTTGCTTTTTAAAAACGGTGTTGCTGAAAGATGTTGCTGTCTATGGCAGTAACTTTTTATAGCATCTCCATTTCAAAGGCCAGACATCATCAAGAGTGTAACAGAACCGACAATCCAGAAGTAAAAAGGCATGTTCCAAACCATGTCTACATGTTTGTTACGTATGCGGTAAATGATCTGAAGCATATGCTCACAGTCTCGCCGCATTCTGGAGCCACCTCATTTAGATAAGCTTCACCAATACATAATTATTATGCCATAAACACATGCTCTACACAGTACTCCGCCCTACAATGTTAAGAGCTATTAGATAAACCTTTATTAGCCGAGATTATTGGAGGGCAATGCCCGACTTGGCGCCGATATCGAGCCCACTTCAATAGCCGCATGTGAGTGGGTTATCTGGGGAGGCAGATAAGGACTATATCTGAAATAAACATGATCAAATTGTTACCTTAAGCCAAAGATATGGTATCCATGTTGCCTTTCCTATTTATGTTAGCTGTGTTTCACATTACACGATCTGTTAATGGTTGGTTAAACAAACACAGACACACACCTATATTTTTTAGAAATATCAATAGCACGATTAAGAGGGTTCCAGATCCAGCAGAAATCTCCACACAAGGCATCACTATTTCAGATACAGATTACAAGGGTCACAATGAGATATATCGTACATATAAGTGTTGGTATCTTATACATCAATAACTAAATAGTTATTATTGTATGTTTAATATCTCCAGTACGGGAGGTTTCAAATGGGTGCGATAAATAAACGAGTGGTGGGAAGGTTAACCGATCCCAAAATTATAGCAATGAATATTTTCTGGTGGCGCCTGAATTGCCCTGTAAATATAATTCAGGTTATATTTACTTAAAGGAATGAAAAAGGGAACTATCAAATGCTATTCAAAATATTATTAAAACTCCTGCCACCAGTAAAGACGATTAAATGAGTGGGAATAATTATTAAAACGCACATAACACCCTTATTTACGACTCTAAAGACCGCCGCCAGTTTTCCTGGCTAGTGACGTCGTTCTCTAATATGTGGAGGTACGAATAATTTAGGCGCTGAGCAAGTTTTCTGTAGTCACGTGATATAGCCAATTTTATGCTGTCAACATTTTGAAGGTACTCCTTTCATCACTAAAAGGTGTACGCCTCAATGCGATAAAATTAATTTCTGCAGTTTGAGTCTTATTTGCTGGAAATATCATATGCACTCGAATAGGGACGATCTTATTAGTAGAAATATGAAATTATTAATTTATCATGACCGGGGACTCTGACAATTGGTGTCAATTGACTATTCGTCAGTGTATTCGTGATGAGATTGAGTGGTTTGACAACCGAATCTGTCTATATAGTATTCATTTTAAATAGCGCTGCTCATCCCCGGGGGTGAGGTGAGTGCACGTGGCGGTGGTGTGGGCAGAACGTTAAATTTGGAGGAATTCAGCAGAATTTATTATGTGCGTTATTTACAAATATTTAGGCATCACATTTACAACTACTGGTTCATATTTCGAGGCTCAGCGATGTTTAGCAGAAGAGGCTCAAAAAGCGGTGTTTGCATTACATAAATACTGTAGTAAGTTCATAGGTTTACCACCAGCCGATTTGTGCGCCAACTATTTGATACAGTTACTTTACCTATGCTATGTTATAGTAGTGAAATCTGGGGGTTTATTCGGCGTATGATGTTGAAAAATGTTACCTCCGTTCTTGTAAGCAATTACTTCATATTAAACAGGCAATAGCTAATTGTATGGTTTATGAGGAACTGGGAAAGATGGCATTAAGAATAGCGAGGGAAATTAGAATTTTAAAATATTGGTTTAAAAGTGGAGGTATGCCTCCAAATAGAATAGCAAAACACATATACACTGTGCTATACAACGATTGGTCTAATAATAATGATTGTAAAAACTGGGTAACGTCTTTTAGATATATGTTATGCTCGAAAGGTTTTAATAATATATGGCAAGGGCAGGGATTAAATGTCAATAAAGATCATTTTGTTTTGGAATATAAGCAGAGAGCTTGTGATATGTATACTCAGGAATGGAGGGGGCGTTTGGAGCAGCGCAACAAAACAGGATTTTACAGATATCCTTCAGACGAGTTAGGATATAAGACATATTTAGATAAAGTAAGGATTGCAAAACATCGATATGCTCTTAGCAAATTACGTAGCGGGTCGCATAGACTATTAATTGAAACAAGAACGTGGCACAGACCTATATAGAAGAACGAAAATGTCAAACATGTGATGATATAGTGGACGAATATCACTTCCTAATTCGATGCCCAATGTGCAGTGAATTGCGAAAGAAATATATAAAACCATATTATTGGAAAAGACCAAATTTTTTATAAATGTACCGAAATGTTAAAAAGTAATAGCAGCTCAACAGTCCAAAAGTTAGCAGCTTTTGTATATAACGCTTTTCTTCTACGCGACCAAAATTTGTAAACTAAATGCATTTGCTCAATTTCCTTTCTTTTCTTTTCTTTCAGCTTTCTTTCTTTCTCTTTCTTTCTTTTTCTCGTACCTCCTTTCTCCTACCTCACAGCCTGTCATAAGTGTAATGGTATTATTTTGGGATTTTGTGGGTGGGGCATTGGAGGGGGCTAATACATAGTGTCTGCTAACACTTTAATGGCTAAATTCAATCATGAAAATCAAATTATTTGCTTATTGAGTGTTCGTTTGCAGGCCCGGAGAAGACTATTATTCAGGGTTTACCACTGGAAGGATTGGCTCGGTTATCGAGCTAGTCATTCCAGTGGTAAAATTCCAGGGGTAGTCTTCTCTTGGCCTGCAAATGTGCATTCCTCAAGACAACTACAGAGGCCTGTGCTTGCCGTCTTCGATACGAAAGGTTTATGAGATCCATGTCCGCATCATGTTGTGGGTGGATGAATACTGTTAAACAAATGTTAATTTTTGATTATATAGTAATTTGATATTGTATTATGCTAGTGTTTCGCAAAAAGATGCTTATGTACTGTACACTCAACGGTCATCGGCCTATTGTGGAAATAAATCTATCTATCTATCATATGATTGTAAATTGCGTGGTAATGATTACATTGCCCCACCCCCACCAACCCTACTCCAACTCCACGTTAGGGTGGGGAAGAGTATCAACCTAATCGTTTGTGTGAGTTACCCACCTGAGACGATATTTACATTAGTCTCCTACTTAATACCTTTAATGACGAAATTTTGTCTGACAGTAAAATTTCAATTTTGTCATAGAAATAGAATATGGCTATTTTCAGGCCAGAAGAAACCTAATTTTGAAAATCTCCCACTGAAATTGCTAACTCTGTTATCGACCAAGTCACTCCAATGGTAAAATATCAAAAATAGTCTACTCTTAGCCTACAAATGCACATTTCATAAGACTACTGCACAGACCAGTTTGGGGCGGATTGGCATTAAGGGTTTAAATAATAATAATATAGTTGGTAAAACTATTATCAAAATATATCGGCATATATAATACTAAAATAATTTCTCATGGCCCCTGACCTGATCTCAAATGTCGGCCGCGCTCGCGGCGTCGACAGATAAGTGTAGTGACGGCGAAAATAGTGGTATTTCAACGGCGGCCTGTGCGACGCGCCGGAACACGCGTTTGACTGCGGTAGGCCTCCCACCTATGTTACGCCTCTCGCGTCCCTTCACCGAGTAGAAATATAATAAAGCTCAACAATTCCAATTCAGTAGGCCAAATACCTATATTATCACGATACCGTATTCATATTGCAATCTGACTGACAAATATATTGCCTAAGAGAGCAAGACATTTTGTTTATAAATATTGTTTATGTGATTTTCCCTAGTAATGTACATATCCATCTAATACATGTTTAGGTTGCCATGTGAAAATACTGTCAGATTCTGAGTACAACCATGACAGGATGTCAACAGTGGATGATAGAATAGAGAGTGTTGAGTCCTCTGTCAGACGATATATGATGACGATCAACTGCCATTGTAGTCTATCCTCATAATGTTATTATATTTTTCAATATTGGTATTGTTAGCTAATTAGTATCAGGTGAGCCTTGAAAGGTTCTCAGAGACATGCATCTCGCGACTAAACGTTAAGACAAATATACAGATACACATCTATGTTGCTGAATACTGTAAAACGTTGAAATCTAACTTGAAGCTTGGCCAATTTGAGTTAAATTACAATATTTCACAATATTCTTACATTTATATACGGAATCTGCGATATTTGGGCTGTATTTTTGATCGGGATAACTCTTTACAACATCATTTTGCCTGACACGTAAGTTACTCGGGGGCTTTATCCTAAAGGTAGCTATTACACCAATGAAATCTCACATCACAACCAAACACATTCAGCTGCCTAGTACCCAGGATGTACACATTATTGGAAATCTATGCTGAAATGCACAGCTTCTGGTATTCTCAACATGGCAACGATTGAAAAAGTAAATTTTTCAATGGACAAAACAGACGGTCAAACGAGATGATGAATATATGCCGTCTTGAGACATGTATCTTCCATACATCTGGTGCATTGTCTGAAACATAAACAAAAATAGTCTACTCTTTGTCTGTAAATGGAGATTTTAGAATCTATTTTAGAAAAGTTAGCAATGGGATGGCTGCCTCGATAATCGAGTCAGGTATTACAGTGGCAACTTTTCAAAAATTGTCTACATCAGTCTGCAAAATGAAAATTTTCTGGCCAAAGAGTTTTTTTGAAAATTCACCACTGAGATGACTGGCTCGATATTGGTTACTCTACAAGGTATAAAAATGTGGCTTTTCTGAATATTCGGATATTGCTGTCTTTTTGTCACGGCGCTCACATTTGGCATAGCAGTTTCATAAGATTGTTCGGTTATACAATGAGTCGTGGCATTACGGTATTTTGGCATTGCCAATGACAAGATAGTTCCGGAAATCCTTGGCTATGTATGTACACATTTACTCTATATATACATGTATGCATTAACGTAGCCGCTGACATATATCCTGGGAGGGGTGGTGATGGCAAATACACATTTTAGTCTTGCCCCATCCAAAAAAATGCAGCTGCCATTGTGCATTAGCTCCCGCTCACAGACCGAGCACCCATTCCCGACAATAGTAGAAACGTGAATGTGTCCACTATTGTTGGATATCGAGTTCCCCTCCCCTCACCACCCCACCTCACACAAATACACACACTAACCTTGTGATTTACTCGCGTAGCAGCCACATAAAGTAGTTACTACTGCTGTAGAGGTAAGACCATCAAGGCTGGAGTTCCATATACAGACACAGATCTTACAACAGCACATTGCAGATTCTTGCGACTTCGCTAGTAAAAATTGAATTATTGTTGATTCTAGGTAATGATTTATATTTTGACAATGACCGGGAACACCCAAATACAACCAAATGCACATTTACGATTTCTCTGTTTAGCATCCGGGATCAAAGTAACCTTGATAACTTCTCAAGCAAACACTGAAATATTTATACCTTTAGTTAGAATATTCATCAAACACGATCGAATACGTCAACGGAGTCGCGTGATTGTCTTTTAAAATGGCACTAAATTAATAGATATGCCTAAATACTATGGGGAAACCTTTGGCCGTATACAGCAAAGCACTAGCCCACACCACCCCGCGTCATCGCCTACGTTGTGAGCCATTTTCTGATTGGTCAAAGCACCCCTATGCTTTCTGAAAAAGAAAAACATGGCAGCGATCCCGAAAATCTCAAAAAATGTGTATTTGCAATTTTTAAAAGGCAAAAATAATAGATATTATTTGTCCATGGTTCACTCCGCAAACACTTTATTATTATTATATAAAGCGTCTAGGCAATGGCTTTTAGAGCTATCTTTTCCTTTCCCTTAATAGAGGGATCCATTTCTAGCTATACCCCGCCCCCATTTCAAAATAAGCTCCGCCCACTTTTATACATGTTGGTATCGATTGAAACATTTAAAACTTGAATTCCCAGAAATTAAATTTCTAGGTAAGTATCTAAGTAAGTTGTTCAATATTTTGAAACTAATTAGTTTCTATCATTCATTGTTATCAGAGTTGCTATCTCTCATGTCTCTAATGCCTCAGTATCATCCCATATTACTCCCTCGTCATCCTCAGCACTGCCATCTTCTAGTGTCTCCTGAAAACCATCAAGCATTTGCTGTGGTTAAATGCCACCCTGTATCTACAGGGGTTCGAACTTTCTATCTTGAGCATCATGTGCTGTAGCAATGTAGCGTCCAGCTGTTGTACTTGCATTGCACTATGGAAACACATGTATCATCACATAATTGCATCTTGAACTTCATGGGGATATTAGAGCCATGAATCCACAACTTCCAAAAGGACTGGAAGGTGATATTTCCTGTTACACAACGAGTTTCAATGTCAGTAGACATGCAGAGGACAGAGCCCAAATATGTAGTTTTCCTCCAATTCTCAGTGCCTCTATGGGGGAGGAGCGGCATAATTCATGTCTACGGATTCGGTTTTGGCTACATTCACGAAGGGGTTTGCAGCCTTGAGCTGTTTTGCAGCTATTGGAAGTACTGTATAAAGAGTACCTTTTCCGTCGTCGATATGGTAACAATCTACATACTCCATCACCAGTGGCATACATGTGATTGAGATTGGAAGGTTTGGTCTTGTGGAGTGTTATCGAACAGATGATAGAGCTGCGGTGGGGTAGCAAGGTAAGAGCACTGGTGATAAACCATCACAATGTGTCGATCCTATCGATGCTTTAAGGTTTACAGAAAGCATTGATTTGGTACGAATATTTAGTTTTGTGTTAGCCAATTGGAGTCTCACTAGGCAGAGTTCGTCATCATTTCATCCAGCTGTATGGAGAAATTGACGGATCTGTGGACTCTTGATGGTGTCAAATGCACGTGCCATGTCAATTCCTATCTTGTAGACGTCTCAAATGATTTGATAGTAGGACTGATATCAACATGTGCTCAAACTATGCCCACACAGACGGGACACAGAGGATACGTCAACAATAGTGGACACATTCATGTTTCTACTATTGTCGGGAATGTGTGCTCGGTCTTTTAAAATGACTCTGCCAGTTTCCAGTAAATTTGTCAATCATATCTCTGATACGAGATAATGTAAGAATTGATAGAATTTCTCGGATGCTGTTCAAACGCACTATTGACCCCAGGTTGGATAGAGGTTCGGGTGGTTTCTTAGGCTTTGGCGGTGCGATAAGCGTACCTTCTCCCACAGCATCGCTAAGAAGGTGTTGTCCATAGGCAGAGTTGGCGATGTGTGCGATTTGTGCTGAGATTATATTATCTGCACATTTAAGGAGTTATTAATTCCACGAGGCCCACATGCACAGCTATTCGTCAGATATGTTAATACATTTCTGACTTTTACTTTCTGTTATTGTTTGGCCTTAAAGGAAAGGATCAGGGAACTAACATACGCTCTTGAATGCTAGCTTTATAAAATAATCAAGCTATGGCCATCAGTAAAAATTGAATCAAATCAGAATAATTTGAAAAAGCAGCTAAATACCATTTATGTCACTCTGTCGTGAACCTGGTGATCCTATTCGCTCTGGTGTATGCCGAGCGAATTAAAAAAACGCTACAGCAGGTCATTTAAGATTAGCTATATTTGAGCTATGGTGATTAGCTACTACATCCTGCAAGTAAACTACCATCTAGCTTTAAAACAATTTGACTGAAAGTTGTTGTTTCCAGAGAAGGGATATACATTCAGTCACACGAATTTCAAAATATTCAGTAGGAATCATGTTGCGACCTTGGAAACCAGAAGTGTATTTTGAAATCATTTTGACCGAGACTTGTTGCTTCCACCAGAAAAAGTTACTTTCAAATATACTGTTTTCAAAAGGATCAGTAGTGAATTGACATTAGCGCGTTAATCGCTCTACATCGGCACCTATAGAGAATACTATTCATACCGCTTACAAAACTATATTCAGGTGTGCTTTCGTAATACTCAGGTATGCTGTATACCTGCACACACAGTTTACACACCGCTGAGTGCGAAGCACCAGCGACGTCACTAATTGGTCCCAAGTTAAGTCCTCCTGTCCTATGTAGAATCACATAGATGCATCAAGCAGCAACTACAGATAGGCCATAGGCTAGTGCTCATGGAGCAAAAACACGCCACATACAGGGGTTTAGGCTTCGTAATCGGACCAAGGGTCTTGGACCATGTCATTCGTTTTGGATACGTCAGTGATCGCGTTGCATTCATCGACCTGGCTATACCTACACGAAAACACACCACCACTAAGTGTCGCATTGTCAACGCATATGGCCCAACTACCGGAAAAGCCAAAGAGATTCCGGCAATATTAGAACTGAGCTCCGCCATAATACTTCTAGCTAGATGGCAACTGTTCGTGTGTGGAGATTTCAACTCCAAGCTGGGTAAACTCGGAATGGCGGACAAAAGTTCAGGACTTGGCTTATGCATGCGATCATATGGAGAGAGCACACGCAACAGCAATGGGGATGCACTGGTGGCATTCCTTAGTTCCAATGGCCTATTTGCCACAAAAATGACTTTCAAACACCAATGCCATCACCGGACAACATGGACCAGACACTTGCTGATCGGAAAGCCACAACAGTTTCTAAGGCCACAACAGCTGTCTTTAACCAAATATACTTCATACTATGCAAGACAGAAGCAAAACGGAATCATCAGCTACCAGCACCATAGGTGTTCTTAAAAACAAGCAAACTAGGTATACTGACGACCCTCTAGTAGTAAAACTGTCAGCAGAGCGGAAAGCGCAATGGCTGCGCATCTATCAAAGTGGCCAAAGTCCACATTCTGCGCCATATTAGCGAACGCTTAAAAGATCTTGCTATTCAACAAGCAGACTACATAGCAGAGGAAATCACTGTCACGGATGATTGTCACAAAATGTTTCAGGCAGCCCGAGCCCTGAGAGTTACTGACTACACTCCACCACTCACTGTACACAACTCTGAAGGATACTTTATCGGGACTGACCAGGGAAAAGGCGAGGCGATCCGAGAATAGTTCAAGGAACAGTTCACTGACAACGATGATGGGCCATTGCACCCGTTCTCAGGAGACCCCAGGCCATTACTAACACCAATTAAAAACAGCAGAAGCTGAGAAGACACTTAAAGCCCTGCAAAAATGGATGTGTATCTGGACCTGATGGCATGAGCAATGAACTATTCAAATATGCAAGTGACATATCTCAAAATCGACCACGCACCTAATCAATTCGGCCTTTATGCACCACCTTCCCATCGATGATGTAGGCCAAGGCACCCGTATCGAACTACCCAAGCCCAAGAAGCCACTTGGCCCACCAGCCACTCTGCGGCCCATTGTGCTCCTTAACAGTATACGGAGAATCCTATCCAATGTTACTCTATGCCGCATCCGAGACAAGATCGATGACTTCACCGGCTCATGTCAAAGTGGCTTCAAACGTGGACGCAGCTGCGCAGACATTGTATGGGCTCAATGCATGCTTGTGTCCGTAGTCATGTCCAAACACTAGGACTTCCACAAAATGGGCATTGCCATGTCACGAACCTTCGACACAATTAATCGCTCAAAGATCCTAGATGTACTATGCCAGGCCAGTTGCAATGAAGATGAGCTACGACTAGCGCAGACACCAAGCTGAGATTGCGAGTCAAGTCAGTGAAGTCTGTAGAGTTTGAGACATCAATCGGCTCCCCACAGGGAGATGGTCTATCTCCGGTGCTTTGCACCTGCTACCTTGCTGCCGCATTGAAATCTGTGCGGGAAAGTTCCACAGAGCCAGCAAATACAAAACCAGGAGAGGACGTCATTGCATAAATCTGCTAAGCATGCTACGAGGTGACCTCAAGAAAGCAGGACTCGGTACACTCAAGTCAAGAATGGACCTGAGGAAGCTAAGAATTACGGCTAAGGACAAGACATAGTGGGGAAAAATGAAGAAGGGCTGATTGCAGCTGTAGGATATTTCTACTACTAAAGCCGCAGAATACAGTAATCATATATACTTATGTGAAGTGAACGTCAGAAACTGAGAGAAATGTTAAAGACCGTTGCAATCAAAGACATGGCCACTTCATTAATGCAACATATTTAAAGCCATGATTTTAGTAACATAACAACAGTAGCTTCTCTTTCATAAAAACACAGGTTAAGCTCCATTGTCAAACTGCATACACTTAACCCACCAACAACCCTTGTTTAACCCTTTAATGACTAAATTGTTCACAAAATTAAAATATTTACTTATTGAATGTCTATTTGCAGGCCAAGAGAATACGATTTCTGAAAATTTACCACTGCAATGACTGGCTCGGATATCGAGCCAGTCATTCTAGTGGTAAATTTTCAAAAATAGTCTTCCCTTGGCCTGCAAATGGGCATTCCTCAAGACCATTACAGAGACCGGCTTTGGCCGATTTCGTCGTGAAAATGTTAAACGTGTTATTTTAAACCGATTCCTCATTTACCCAATCGAGAGCGTTTTACTGGGATGATCAGCGGTGGGAGTCAGCATAAACATCTGAGCTACAATCCAACCCTGTTAAATACCAGGGTCGGATCGAACTCATTTGCAATTTAAAGGTGCATATTCACAGCGAAATTTCTGAAAATAAAATTGTTTAAATTAAACACTTTTAGAAGCTTAAACTGTGAGCCTATATGTAATGAGACGAAATAAATCTTAACATATGATGATTCCATTCCACATAAATTAATATAATTTTTTAAGTTGCGAAATTTACATAGAGGCATGGGCCTCTATTTCAATTTCGCAACTTAAAAAATTGTCTTAATTTATATGGAATGGAATCATCATATGTTAAGATTTATTTCGTTTCATGACACATGGGCATATAATTTAAGCTTATAAAAGTATGCAATTTTAACAATTTTAATTTCAATCATTCTGGTGTGAATATGCACCTTTAATAAAAATTATTTTGAATATTGTGAAACTAATTTGACCGGATGTCGTTGCATTTTCCATACGGTTATGCTACAATGGTTATATCGACATTTAAAGCAACATTCCTATGAAAATACGTGCGTTTCAAACATGTCGTTACAATTGATAGACCTCTGTCAGAATTTCGAAACTAAGCCTATGCGCTTGACACGCCATACCCCAGTGAGCGCCTTGCCCTCGTGAACGTCATAAACCAGTGAGCATCATGTCTCAGTAATCATCATGCCCCGGCGCGCATCATGCCCTCGTGAGCATCATGCCGCAGTGAGAGCATCATTCCCCAGTGATCAGCATGCCCAGTGACCATCATGCCCCAGTGAGCATCATACCACAATGAGCATATTACCCCAGTGATCACCATTCCTCAGTGAGCACCATGCCCCAGTGAGCATCATGCACCGTTTATCATCATGCCCCAGTGATAAACATGCCCCGGTGACCATCATTTCCCAGTGAGCATCATGCCCCAGTGATCAGCATGCTCCAGTGATCAGCATGCCCCAGTCAACATCATACCCCAGTGATCATCATGCCCCAGTGATCAGCATTCCTCAGTGAGCATCATGCCCCAGTGATCATCATGCCCCAGTGAACAGCATGCCCCAGTGAGCGTCATGCCCCAATGAGCGTCATGCCGAAGTGCTGATCATGCCCCAGTGAGCATCATTCCCAGTGATCATCATGCCCCAGTAATCACCATTCCCCACTGAGCATCATGCTCCAATGAACATCATGCCCCAGTGATCATCATGCCCCAGCGAGCATCATGCCGCAGTGATAAGCATGCCTAGGTGAGCAACATGCCCCAGTGAGCATATTGCCCCAGTGATCAGCATGCCACGGTGAGCATCATAGCCCAAGTGCTCATATTGCCCCAGTTATCACCATGCCACAGTGAGCATCATGCCTCAGTGACCATCATTCCCCAGCGAGCATCATGCCCCAGTGAGCATCATGCCTCAGTGATCATCTTACTCTAGCGAACATCATGCCCCAGTGAGCATCATGCCCCAGTGAGCGTCTTGCGGCAGGGAACATCATGCCCCAGTGAGCATCATGTCACAGTCATCATCATGCCCCAGTGAATATCATGCCGCAGTGAGCGTCATGCCCCAGTGAGCATCATTGCCCAGTGATCATCATTCCCCAATGATCACCATTCCCCAATAATCATCATGCTCCAATGAACATCATGACCCAGTGATCAGTATGCCCAGGTGAGCATCATGGCCCAGTGAGCATCATGCCCCAGTGAAAATCATACCCCAGTGGTAATCATGGCCCAGTGATCATCATGTCCCAGTGTTCATCATGCCCCAGTGATCAGTATTCCCCAGTGATAAGCATGCCACGGTGCGCTTCATGCCCAAGTGATCATATTGCCCCAGTGATCACCATTCCTCTGTGAGCATCATGGCCCAATGATCATCATCTCCCAGTGATCATCATACCCTAGCGGGCATCATGCCCAGTAAGCATCATACACAAGTGAGCATCATGTCCCAGTGAGTACCGTCACAGTGAGCGTCATGCCCCAGTGAGCATCATGCCCCAGTGAGCATCATGCCCCAGTCATCATCATGCCCCAGTGAACATCATGCCCCAATGAGCGTCATGCCCCAATGAGCGTCATGCCGAAGTTCTGATCATGCCCCAGTGAGCATCATTCCCCAGTGATCATCATGGCCCAGCGATCACCATTCCCCAGTAATCATCATGCTCCAATGAACATCATGCTCCGGTGACCAGTATGCCCCAGTGAGCATCATTCCCCAGTGAGCATCATTCCCCACTGAACATAATGCCCCAGGGATCACCATTCCCCAGTAATCATCATGCTCCAATGAACATCATACCCCAGTGAGCATCATGCCCCAGTCATCATCATGCCCCAGTGAACATCATGCCTCAGTGGGCGTCATGCCCCAATGAGCGTCATGCCGAAGTGCTGATTATGCCCCAGTGATCATCATTCCCCAGTGAGCATCATGCCCCAGTTGGCGTCATGCCCCAATGAGCGTCATGTCGAAGTGCTGATCATGCCATAGTGATCATCATGCCCCAGTAATCACCATTCCCCAGTAATCATCATGCTCTAATGAATATCATGCCCCAGTGATCAGTATGCCCCAGTGAGCATCATGCCCCAGTGATCATCATGCCCCAGGGATCACCAGTCCCCAGTAATCATCATGCTCCAATGAACATCATGCCCCAGTGATCAGTATGCCACAGTGAGCATCATTCCCCAGTGAGCATCATGCCCCAGTGATAATCATGCACCAGTGATAATCATGGCCCAGTGATCATCGTGCCCCAGTGATCAGTATGCCCCAGTGAGCATTATGCCCCAGTGAGTATCATGCCCCAGTGATCACCATTCCCCAGTGATCATCATGCCACATTGATCATCATGCCCCAATGAGCATCGTGCCCTAATGGGCATCATGCCCCATTAATCAGTCCGGGAATATCCGGTGCTGACCCAGGCCAGAACATCAGTGGGGTCTCACAGCAGCGACGTTCAATTCGCCACATAGCCACATAATATTCTGAACACATCTTCGCGCCGTATTCGTGTTTTGCTGGGCGTTTCTATTAAATTGTTGGATGTCTACTGTACGCTATGTTCCTTCAGAAGCCACTAGATTATGAACGTCAACACTTCAGCCCAGTACTTAATTCCATTGACAGACTATGTATACATATTGATTCACAGCCTGTGCACAGATTTAGATTGAGTAATCTAGTGCCACCATATACTTGTTTAGTACCATGATTGCTTCTGTACGGGGATAGAGAGGTAGCGGCCTTCTCTGATGTTTCCGTACCCAAGAAACGTGGCCAGTATGACATGACTGTTAGTATTCAGTATGGGTATCTCAATCGCATTTATGCCTACAGTTTTCATCGGATACCACCATACTTGGATAGAATGTTACCCTTCAGCTCACAAAAAAGTTGTCTGTGTGTCATAGGCCAAAGGTCCATGCAAGCAATCCATTGGAGCTAAATGTACCAATTTTAATTTAGCAGAAATGAACTTGCCTTGATCAGAAGAGTCCAATGGGTATAGTATACGAACCCCCTGACAAGCTTTAATGTCAAGTTCACAGGCCAAAGGAAAGTTGAAAACAACTTTATCTTTAAAAATGCCCGAGAAAATTATTTTGGTTTACTCGACGTGAAACTCAGGTCACCTTCTTGATTTTATTAATTGATCTCCTGATCAAATGAAGGGACACAATAAAGTACGAATAGCAGCATCGTCACCCCCAGCCTCACCCCACCCCACCCCACCCATGAGGAGCCGTTTACTGGGTTTTAAATAGGTCTAGCGATTGTCACGATTTTCCCGTTTTATTGAAACAAGTAAAAGCGCTACATGTCTAGTTTGTGACATCGACAGCTTTTGCACAAAATATTTGACAGAACATCAGACTGACAGACGTGGAAACAGACTCACTGATAGACTAACTTACACTAGTTACAAGTCGCAACTAAATAATAACATTAAAAATTATTACTATTATTATTAGTATTATTATTATTATTATTATTATTATTATTATTATTATTATTATTATTATTATTATTAACAGGTGCCTTTCTTATTCCATACATCATTATGTTGATATTTGGAGGCTTACCTTTATTCTACATGGAACTTGCCTTGGGACAGTACCAGAGGTGTGGCTGTATAACTGTCTGGAAAAGGATATGCCCGCTTTTCAAAGGTGAGAAATATAGGCAATCTCAAATTGCTCTTGCAGGGAAATGAAATCGCGTCACCTTATCAACGTTGTTATTTTATGACTTGACTAATCCTACGATTAAAGTGAACGATTGCAAATGTGCTGGTCCACTTATTAATATATATATATATATTACGGTATAGGTAGGGATGTATTTAAAAGCGTAGCAGCAGCTTCAATAGTATTATTTTTTACGGTATTCCACGGCTTTCCTGCCTTAAAAGGGCCCCCATAGGCCCCATTCACACCAGAATGCTTGAAAATAAAATAGCTAAAAGTGTATAAAATTTGGGCGTTTGTAATATGTATGTCAAAGTAATGAAACGAAATAAATCTTAGCATATGATGATTTCATTCTATATAAATTAATATAATATTTTAGTTGTGTTGAATTATGGATACATATTCGTAATTCTATGTTACAAACAAAACAATATTAATGTATGCCGAATGAAATCATCCTATGTTAAGATTTATTTCGTTTCAATACATTGAGGCGGCCAATTTAAGCCTATAAACGTATACAATTTGTACTATCTTATTTTCAGTCATTCTTGTGTTACAAGAGATTTATGAGAATTATGTTTGGTTATATACCACCATTAAAATGGACCTTTCCAGAGTATCCATCGATGATTTGACGCCATATGACGTCATGCTCAGCTAAGTGGCGTGTAGGATGACGTCATGATCATTACGTCACAAAGGATTCTAATAGGACCGTCTTTAATTCTTAATAGTCGGACACGTTGTACTAGTTGTATATCTCTACTATTTCATAAACACGTTGTTGAATATTATGAAACTAATTTCACTGAGTGCTGTCAAATTAGTTTCAAAATATTCAACAACAAGTTTATTAAATAGTAGAGAGAGAGCTTACCTGTATAGTTTTCTGGAAAGTGATAGTCAGGGAGTTAAGAGATCGATCGATCCCAACACGAGCGAGGTGTGGGTGGAGCTTAGCTGGAGATGGGTGCGGGGCATAGCTAAGAATGGAGAGCTCTATCGTCGAGTAGGCTACGTAACCAGCATTAAGCAACACGAGATGCATCCGTTTATAGCGTGGTGAAGTTAACCTGGGATTACGCGCGTAATATCATACGCATCTCTATTACGCTCATATTTCAAATGCATAGACGATGCCACCTCGCATTAGCACAACTCTGTGCATTTCGCTTTGACATCTATGATCGCTTCTTCTGATAAACTATTCCCTTCCGAGAAGAGATTCCGCGAAATCGCATTGGTCGATTACCGTCACTGGAACGATTTGGTCAATGAAATTACGAGAGTGTCGTCTTCTATTTAGATAAGGTAATCCCAAGAGGAACAGTGTTAGAATAGCGAATGAGCAGAATCGTAGCAACTGGAGAAATAGTTCTGGAAATAGGCCAATATTACTGCGCGTAAGACAGGGTGTGGGAGCTTCACTGCGCGTCGATTCAAATGAGCTATTGCAATGGATTTGTGAAACATGTCGTCACATATCAACCCCTGACCTTATGTCGCATTAAGTGGCGACTGACAGATAGATTGGGAAGAAATCCAAGGAATATTGGTCAGTCCCTGTACGGGAGGAGTGATCAATAGTTAGCTATTAGTGACGAATATCGCAGATCAGATGCTATCGTAAATCTCCCCTATTCTACAGACCAGTGATTAGAATGCTTTACCGCGTAAGCAAAAGGATTGCCCGATATTCAAATTTGTGCTGTAATGTAAAATCTAACTATAACTATTTGGCCTGTACAGAACAGAAAAG
Organism: Chaetoderma sp. LZ-2023a; assembly: GCA_034401795.1. Classification (NCBI taxonomy): domain Eukaryota; kingdom Metazoa; phylum Mollusca; class Caudofoveata; order Chaetodermatida; family Chaetodermatidae; genus Chaetoderma; species Chaetoderma sp. LZ-2023a. The sequence goes on from CM067370.1 coordinate 74,874,930, forward strand.
AAAGATTCTACATGATGTGGGGAATTTTATGTTGAATATTTTGAAACTAATATGATCGCGAGATGCAAGCCAAATTACTTTCAAAATATTCAACAGTTTTCATGTGCATCTGTCTGGAAATTGAGACGCTCAGATTTCAAGGCTTAAAGGATTAAGCGTGGTATCCAGGAATGTTCCAAATAAAATGCGCGCTATTACCAACACGAATCAATTCACCTTTCCAGAGTATCCATTTACCAATCTGACATTATACGACGTCATACTTCGATAAGTTGCTTGTAGGATGGCGTCATAATCATTACGTCATAAATGATTCTATTTGACCGGTCTTTAACTCTTAATAGTCCGACAGGTTGTACGAATTGCATGTCTCTACAATTTAATAAACATGCTGTTGAATATTTTGAAATTAATTTGACTGGACGCTGTTGCTACCATAGCTTACCTATACAGTTTTCTGGAAATTGATAGTCAGAGGGTTCAGAAATCGATCGATCCCAAACCGAGGGCATTGTTGGTGGAGCTTAGGTAGAGATGGCCTAGGGTCATCCATTGGTCCATACTTTCGTAGTAGGATCTATAGATAGTTCATAGACAATATAACACGCATACCCTGATTCATTTTACAATACTGTAAACAACACAATTGCATAAGTAAACAAATTTGTTAATATTATAGATGCACTATACTATCTAGCGGATTTTCTTATGAATGAGTGCTTACCCAAAGAACTATTTACCACAAAAGAGGATGCACACATATGCATATAGTATGCATACATATGCATATACTTTCAATAATCCATGACTCGCTTGTTGTGGGATAGTTGATCTATGATGCGGTTGTTTAGCAAGGACATTAATATTAGAAATTAATATGTTATTAACCCTAACGTATCACCGAACTTACGATACTTGCTAAAAAAGACGGTATGTAAAATAGGGTTGGAAACATTTAAGAAATTTTGAAAAGATCAAAAAATCTATCGCTCACCTTTAGAGACTTGGGACGGTTGAGGTACGTGAAACAAACTGTGTGCATCTATTTGATGCAGAGGATAAATGTGAAACAACACGCTGAATATATGTCTGTGAAATCAATTCATGAATATAGGTTCACCTGCCATCATTCATTTTGTGTGATTTCTAGCTGGATGTTTGCATGACTATATACATGTTAACCTTGGATGTAGCATCCAGATTGTGACAACGCAAGCTGGATAGTACATAGTCGACACGCAGATCTGTACATTCGATACTTTAATCTAGCTATCAGGACCGTTGCATAATTTCTTCTTCTGTGAACATGATTGCACAGAGATATAGAGAACATGCACATAGAATGGCCATCTATTTTCAACCAATTTATTTTAAAGTATATTTGCAAGAAAAAGGATAGCGGTAATTCAGGTTTAAATGAAGAATTGGTTACATTAGTAAGTTCAGCCATATTTATTCAAACAGGCGCGAGGCAACGCGACGAAGGCGGCTTCATAAATTGTGTTAAGAATTTAACAGTCCATGTATATAGAGAAATCAACCGACAGTCCAACTTAATCATCTACCCCTCGAAATGTTAATATCCCAATTTTAAGTCAACTATACGAGATATTTAATATTTTGAAAGTAATTTGACTGGAACATGTTGCTGATATAAACAACAAAATTTCCCAGTGTATTACTTTCAAAATAGTCAACAAAATAGTCCTTACCTTATGAAGAATTCGTCGTTTCTAGTCTGTAAGGCTTAAATAGTTGGGCTAATTAAAATCTCAATGAAAATATTTCTTACAGTACCCACATGTTACAGGCTATACCTTTCACGAATATAGAGAATCAGATAACATCTGACATTGAACACACGCTGTCCGACAGGAACGGAATAAATCTTAGGCCAAATCATGGAATTCCTCATTTACTGGGGTTATTGGCATAAGCTTGGTATAACAGCTCAAGAAAAGACGCGCATAAAATGTTACATTGCGGATGGGTATTCGGCTATATTAATCTTTGAGCAATGTCATTTGCAGGCCAAAAGAATACGATTTTTGCAATTTACCACTGGAATGACCGGCTCTATAAGAGAATACGTCATTTCAGTGGTGAATAGTATTCGTGTGGCCTCCAAATGGATATGAGTAAGGAAAAACAAGAACTTTAATTTTCTTGACCATTACTCCGTTGATAGTCAAACCAGCCAACACCGAATCTTCAGCTCAGGTCTTGAAGAATGTCCACTTGCAGGACAATATAAAGCTATTCCTGTAAATTTCAGTGGTAAATTTACAAAAATAAACTTGGTCTGCAAACATTATGATCTTCTTAAGAAATTTTGACAATTAATTGGTTAAACGATATGAGTATCATTTCGAGTGCTTAGATACGCTGTTGACACAAGACCGGTCAAGACACAATTGGTCAATATCCACAGTCAACGGAGCGTACATTGAAAGTGCTCGCGTTAAGTGAGGCATCTCCAGCAGTATTATTCTAATATACAGCGTATAGCAATGCCATAAGTGCTTCCAGTGACTAGGCATGGTTATTAGCTGGGTGTAAGTTATAGCATTTCACATTGCGGACCTCAAATTTATAAAATAATCACCAACACCATTGAATGCATTCTTCAAGAAACTAAATTTAGACTCGATTATATTAGCTAAGGTAAGGTGAGTGTACATCATTGCCATTGCTCATGGTGATATCTTTCTTATAATTTGTGAAACGATTATTATAATAAAGTAATCTAAATTCGTTGGTCGTAAATTCCATCGACCAGATCTTATATTAGACATCAGGTATCACAGAGCCATGTGAGTCATATTCGAGTAGCGATTTCTATTTGATCAACACGTGCCAATAATCTGCTAGAATCTCTGCCAGTAGTCACTTTATCATTGAAATATTTCATAAAACTCCATTTATTTACCGTTTAACCCCACTTGTGTCAACTTAACCCTTTAATGGTCAAACTGACCTAAAACAACTTTGTAGTGGTCTTCAGACATGGCTATTTTAAAGGCCTAGAAATGAGTAGTTTTGAATATTTAACACTAGAATGACTGGCTCGGTATGTTGAGCGCTTTGAGGCGTTGTTGATACAAGTGGGGTTAAAATAAACAGAATGACTGATCTAAAGCTAGAATGGTCTTTGTCTATAATATATGTTCCTTTTCTATGTCGGTGGGTTACATCCTGAAATGCAATCGTTTAAGAAAAGGATGAAAACAATGAAAATATAATGCAATGTGAATTTATTAACTTTCATTTATACTCATGTTTTAGGCATCGGCTACGCAATCATCGTGATGGCCACATACGTAGCATTCTATTACAACACAATTATCGCTTGGGCCCTGTATTACCTTGTATCCTCGTTTAGCCGGCAAGTGCCCTGGATGAGCTGTGACAATGAATGGAACACACCTAACTGCACCACGTTCCATGAACGAGCAAACAAATCATTTGTCACAAACACGTCCACTGCGGCTTCTGCAGAATTCTTTGAGTAAGTAGAACATATTATATATTACTCGATTATCATTTTAAGATTTGATCCATATGAGTCTATCTAGATTCTAAGGCAATCGTATAAACGGAAGTTGCTGAATAGTTTGAAATTATTTTGACTACGGTTAACCACTCTTGTGCCAGCTTGTGGTTTATAATGGCAAAACGGCTCAATACTTCTTCTGCAGTTGTCTTGAGGACTGTCTATTTGCAGATTAAGAGAAGACTATTATTGAAAATTTACCACTGGAATGACTGTCTCGGTTACCGGGCCAGTCATTCCAGTGATACATTTAAAAAAAATCTTCTCTTGGCCTGCAAATGGACACTGACTAAACAGAAATTTCGATTTTCATGACCATTAACCATTTAATCTAAGAGCCGGTCAAAAACACTTTAAAAATATTTTCCTAAATTCCAGTTTTTTCTTGGCCAGCAGACTCTCAATTTGCTTGAAAACTCTCGACAAATTAAAGGCTTACTTGATACAAGTGGCCTTGTGAGCGCGTTAACACGCGGCCGACACACGAGGGGTTAAACTAATCTCATATATACCATGATAGATACCCATGTTGACATTGGCTGACTAGAGTACCTTATTCGATTATTCTTTGCATACGAGCAAGCACCCTTGATTAAACCATGAACTATTCTTTTAATCTGCGTACGCCCACCTCACTAAGGCGTGACTTATCGCTATTTGTCTGTTTATATGTGCATCCATGCGGCATCTGATGGCGTGTTTCCCGTTGGCTTTGTGTTGTATGTACAATACAAGCGAACCAACCAAAAAAGCACATCTGAGCACACTTGGTTGCATAAACGAATAGACCAATATTCTGTGTCAAAGAACGCGAGTTCAATTGTATTTTGAGTGTCTTTCTTTGGCTTCTCCACACTTCTAACATTTTTCTCGGAATTACAAAGGTCAATAATCTCACCAGTCCCTTATCTTGGAAAATAAAGGAAGACACCACAACACGAATGCGTTCCTGGAAAATGTCTTTTTTTGCATTTGTTTACTTTCTAATCTCCGTTGAATTTTCACTAAATGTTAAAATCAGGCATTTGGTTTCGGGGTTAAAGACACGCTAAATAACATAAAATGACCTTTTCTACGCCGTATGATGAGTTCGACTAGATATCAATTAGATCACATATGCAACTAACACGTGTTTCAAAGTTAAATGTGTGTGGAGCAGGGCTAGACATGATCTGGGCAGCGCCAGAAATGAACTAATTTGACTGGGCGCTGTTGCTGCCCATGGGAAGAGTCAAATTAGCTTCAAAATATTCAACAACTAACTGTATAATTTTCTGGAAATTAATAGTCAGGGAGTTCAGGGATCGATCGATGCCAACACGAGCAAGGTGTAGGTGGAGCTTAGCTAAAGATGGGCGACTCATAGCTGAAACTGGAAAGGTCTATTTGTATGTGTTTTCTAGCGTGGCACCGACAATGTATGTGCTTGCTAGCGTGGCACCGACAATGTATGTGTTTGCTAGCGTGGCACCGACAATGTATGTGCTTGCTAGCGTGGCACCGACAATGTATGTTCTTGCTAGCTTAGCACCGACAATGTATGTGTTTGCTAGCGTGGCACAGACAATGTATGTGCTTGCTAGCGTGGCACCGACAATGTATGTGTTTGCTAGCGTGGCACCGACAATATGTGTGCTTGCTAGCGTGGCACCAACAATGTATGTGTTTGCTAGTGTGGCACCGACAATGTATGTGTTTGCTAGCGTGGCACCGACAATGTATTGTTTGCTAGCGTGGCACCGACAATGTATGTGATTGCTAGCCTGGCACCGACAATGTATGTGTTTGCTAGCGTGGCACCGACAATGTATGTGTTTGCTAGCGTGGCACCGACAATGTATTGTTTGCTAGCGTGGCACCGACAATGTATGTGCTTGCTAGCGTGGCACCAACAATGTGTGTGTTTGCTAGCGTGGCACCGACAATGTATGTGCTTTCTAGCATGGCATCGACACTGCATGTGCTTGCTAGCGTGGCACCGACAATGTATGTGTTTACTAGCGTGGCACCGACAATGTATGTGCTTGGCATCGATTTTAATACAGGGGTCTCTTGCTGTCTATGGCAGCACCAACTCCTAGTCAAACTAGTCACGAAATAACAACTAGAATGTTTATTATTAAGTTATAAACTCATAAAAGACATATCAAATCCTAGAATATTGTGACGAACCTTTTGATTTTCCTGACGCAGCAATGGCACAATGATGTCAGCTAATATGTGATGTATTTGATTATGACGCCATATACTTGAGTGACCTTACACAGGAAACACTTTCATGAATATATGCCATCTATTTGCCATATTCTTTAATTTCTGGTTTCCAGGCTTTCGGTTTTAGAGCTGAACAAATCCACTGGTATCGGTGATGTGGGGCAGGTCAAGTGGTCATTAGCACTTTGCTTGTTCGGAGTATTCATTATCGTGTACTTCGCGCTCTGGAAAGGAATTAAAAGCTCAGGAAAGGTAGGTAAAATGTGTCACGTGTACTGCTCTTGTCTAAATATAACGATATCTAATTCTTTTTATGAAAGCTAATAGCTGCAACAGTTTGCATTTTTATTATAAGAAATAAGTTATCCTAATTTCTTCTGCCTTAATCGAGGACTAGAATGTTAAACTAGGTCGCAGTATTCTTAGCTATTGATGTGTATCGATTTTCCTAGTATTTACCATCCAGACCATCGTTTTCATTCAACGCACGGATGAAATAAACGTCATTAACGGTGCCACACTACCAGCCAGCCATGCAAGACTATTGCGATGTAAAGAATAACATGATATTTGATTTCATAATAGAGGATGTGAAAGAGAATGTATTGTGTGGCCAATATATGTCCGTGGTACTGGTGGTCGAGAAACTTGTGCCTTAAATAATCAGCATCATATGCCCCTTAAAGACACGGAGTCTCTAGCAGGCTTTGCGATATTTGCTCTCATCCCACATGCGCACATATGAATGGACATGTAACTCCCCATTAGAAGTAGCACGGAAGAATTTGCTAAATAGACCAAGCATACTCACTTAGCTACGACATTTGCATAGGCATACCGATAGGCATCGTCAATATCCGTACTCGGGTAGTTCCGTAGCGTTACTAAATTCTGTAATGTTTCTTCGCGATATTTTTCCGTGATTCCGCCTAGCGTAGGTGATTCCGCCCCGCCTCCTTGCACTGGATTATCCACGATAGCTTTATGCAGATTACACATCTATGGACTCTCCCTATCAAGAATCTAAGTGATGCCCAGCTGGTACCATTAAGCATTTTGAAAAAATGGCCGGTTTCCATGGCAACCATTGCAAAAATTAAAAAAAAAGAAGAAAAATATAAAATATCTCAGGGTGTGTAGAAGAGCCATTTTCACAACCTTGGTATCTAAAGATATGTTGTAGAGCATGCCATATTGAATGAGGCCTTTGCGAAAATACACGGTCGAGTTAAAATCGATTTATTTTCGAATAAATTGAAATAATATCGTCAGTATTGTGGTGGCAGATGTATGCCCAATGTAATCTGATGTTGTCGGCTTGTTCCCATCTGTTTGGTGCCATGAGTCTTGTCCTTGCTGCTGTACTCCACATTCCTGGGAAATCTAAGTAGACATCATACTCTTTCAGCTTCCTGAGTACACATGTTACTGTATTGTCTACATAATCGTGGACCTTTCTATTTGTAGGTTAAGGGATTTCTCAAAGCATAGATGATCCATTAATGGTAAGGCCCGAATTTTGATCACGATGCATCATTGGAATCTCTAATAACAGCCGACGCATTGTCTTTGTCACCCTGTCAAGCTTGGCACTGGAACCAGTGCTACATCATACTTCAGGATGCCATTCATATCCACCTCCCTACCAGAAAGAGGCTGGTACTCCAATGATTCACGAGCCATACACTTCACTGCACCAATACCGATGTGTTACTTCATCAGTTGCAGAGTCTCGACTTCTTTGCTGATGGGAGCATTGATTCCATTCGGTCAAGAGAGCTCATATGCATTCATATTGTAGAGCTTTGTCAATATTGAAATCATCTGATGAAATTCTATAATTCACTATGCCGAGATACCATCTGCAATAAGATGCGCCCTGTCCAGTGGTTTGTTTGTCTCCCCAAGTTCATGCCTCAGGTTTCCCTACTGTGTGCATCTGAAAACATGTGTAACTTCATTTAATCTTTGTGGAAGGTTTCCATCTACATCTCGTGTTGGTTCATTTCTCAGATGTCACTGTATGCGGCTACAAATGTGCAGGTACAAAGCCAACGTTTCCCTCGCATTGGGTTTGACTGTGATGGCAAGAAAACCATGGAGACTGCTGACATATCTCGAAAAACTTGTTTCAATCATCATATCTGCCCATATCCTGTTCCAGCTAATCACCAATATATATCATCAGGCAACCTATCCCCTCGTGAATCACAGGTCTCTAAGAAAATGTTTTTGAATGATTTCTGTGCACTGCGTTCGACTGTTTGACACAGGAACAGTACGCTTTCTGGGAGAGAGATTTTTCCTTTCCTTTTCAAGTTCACACATTTCACCAGAAAAGATACAGTGATAATGAAAGTAAAACAGTGGAAATCAGATCGCTTCTGCCTTTTTTCTGGATACCCGGGTTTCCTATGCAGAACCAGCCTTCTTAGTTCATCTTTTGCATTGATGTCTTGGCACACAATTTCTATGGAATTTCGTGCTAAAGTTTGTATTCGCAGCCAGTTCTGCTTTCACATGACAATTCAGTCCATCCATCACACCTGATCCGACTAGCATTGCCGATAAAGGAAAATCTCCAGATGTCGAATCAGATGAGGATTCACCTTGGAAAGATACATCCCTCTATGATTCACATCGGAAAAGAGAAACAAAGCTCTCGATAGACCATACTCTACATCATATGCTTAGACACTAAGATTATGAAAATCACTCAACTAGATCCTGAGATATTTGATCTTTTGTATTTTCCGAGTTTAGGAATGGTTGCCATGGAAACATGCTATTTTTCAATATGCTCAATCATGCCAGCTTGACATCACTCACATTCTTGATAGAGAGGGTCCATAGATACAAAATCTGCAAAAACCTATTGTGGGTACTCCAATGCAAGGTTCACCACTCCAGCTGCCTGACTAAATGTTCTAAAGAAAGGAAATATCCATGACCAAACATCTAATAAATATGCTGGTTTATAAACAGGATACGGAAAGTATTAAGCGAGTGAGTCGGTAATGAAAGTCATAATGCTTGACACCCCTACAGTTTGGGAAATATACACCCTCGATAAACCAGTAATTCACCTTTCCAGAGTATCCATCTATCGCCTGACCGCGTATGACGTCATAATCAGCTCAGCGCGTGTATGATGACGTCATAATCATTACGCCGCAAAGGGCGTATAGACCGTCACCAAATCTCGAATGGTCCGACACGTTGTATGAATTGCATTCTTTGTAATTCTTTGCTATTTAATAAACATGCTGTTGAATATTTTGAAACTAATTCGACTGGGCGCTGCTGCTGCACCCAGTCAAATTAGTTTCAAAATATTCAACAGCTTACCTGTGTAGTTTTTTTGGAAATTGATAGTCAGGGTGTTCAGAGATCGATCGATCCCAACACGCGCGAGGTGTGGGTGGAGCTTAGCTAGAGATGGGCGGGGCATAGCTAAACCGGAAAGGTCCATTATGGTAAAATGTAGAGTACATTTTAATATTATTACAGTTATTATATTTATTTCCATATCTCAAACTTGGCTGGGTTTTTGGTCATATACCATTGGTATACATTTCCTGACATGAATTTTATTGCAACTCGAAATTTGTCTTGGTTCACCTAATGTGGTTTTCTTAGATTGACTGGATTATATTCACAAGGCTCTTTGTTGCTACATTACCGCTAAATGAATATGTTATGTCGACACGACACACCCTGACAGTCTACGTATATGCCATAGGTATGGTGGTTAACTGGACAAATAGCCCATCATTTCTTCTAACTAGACGTGTAGGCCTACAATGCAATTGGTATTCTGAAACCAGATCTTTGTTTACCGTCAGTGAATTCCCATCAATTTTCTTTATTGCATCTAGTATATTACTAATCTTAATCCATAATACATTGTTGTGTGACAGGTCGTTTGGGTGACAGCGACACTACCATACATCATGCTGTTTGTCCTACTGGTTCGGGGATGCACGCTACCAGGATCGCTGTATGGTATTGAGTATTACGTCAAACCGGAATGGGAACGGTTAAAAGACGTCTCGGTAAGCATTGCTTTGACTCGCACCATATGCGGGTATGTAGAAATAACGAGAAAATGGGCGAGCCATGCTAACCGGGATCGTAGCAGTGCCCGCTATATAGTCAATGCATCGATTATCCCGATGTGACTTATAGCAAAATATATTTTGATGATATCTCATTCAGAAACACTCCTATTTGACTGAACGTGTTCAAATATGAAATATGGATTTACTCCCATCAATCACTATTACAAAACAAAGACATTCAAAGTTGCATTTTTCAAACACCATGTAAGGCATCACAACGTGTTCGCTAAAGGTGATCACATATAAAAATATAAATATGATAGCAAAAGGAGCACCTTTCTTTAACCCTCAAGATATGTTGATCAGCTAACTCTTAAAAACATCTGATGACCACGTATCGCTCGCTGACAACTGTGATATATTGGCCAGCCATCTGCTAGTAATATGATAAGTTGACCCAATAGAGAAACATCCTATCACAAATATAAATGCGACACATTAGGAATTGTAAATGCGGTAGCGGCGTATGGGCGGCGTGGGGGATTAGCCTGATATATTTGCAGAATACAATAAGTAAAATTTTAAAACGCATAGAAAGGTCATTTTAGTGGCCCAAACACTGTGGATCTTTCAGACCTGTCTTATAAGGCGACCATCTTCTGACCACAAATGGCATACGCACTCGTGTACTATGTTACCGCCTGTTCCGATGCCTTAATGCTGGTTGTTCACCCATTAACATTCACAGACAAGAAACGACAACTTTTTTATGTACGATGTAAGAAATATTATGTTGAATATTTTGAAACTAATTTGACTAGGGTCCGTTGCTGCTTATGGCGCCACCAGGTTCCAGTCTAATTAGGTTTGAAATATTCAACACCGTTCCTGTATACTTCTCTCAAAGTTGAGATATTGGATTTTAAACTGTTAACGTCCTACGCTATTACGTCATGAATGACACGATTTATTCCGGCACAAACACTTAATAGTCCGTCAAGTTGTACGAAGTGTGTATCTTTACTATTTAATAAACATTATGTTAAATATTTTCAAACTAATTTGATTCGGCACTGTGGCTTTACCGAGTCAAGTTGGTTTCAAAATATTCAGCAGCTTATCTGTATAGTTTTCTGGAAATTGAGATTCAGAGAGTACAGGTATTCAGGGCACATTAGAGCACATGGGGCCGTGTGCAAAGTTAGTGAAATTCCTACCCGGGGCCGCTGGAACTGTTGTAATGATGCCAAGAATACTAGAGTCCTGTTTCAACGATAACGCCGCTGGGGACATGTGAATCGAAAAGCTATTGGATTTGGCTACATCAGTCTTATGAATTGGGCACCTATGCATGTCGCTATGCAGCGGCCCAACAAATTAAGACAAAAAGATGTGTGTAACTTTTTGTTGACCCGGGAACTTTGGGGACGATATGCAAATGCACTTGTTGACCTCTGTAGCGTCGGCCCAGTAGGGATCGATTAATCCCGACAGGGGCAACGCGTGGGTGGAGATTAGGCAGGGCATCCTTAAAATAGGATTCATCCATTGTAGTAAAGAACCAACACGTCTATTGTGACGAATTGTTTATCCTCCGCAAGGTAGCTAAGTCGTTTTTAAAACATGGTTCTGTTGTATATTCATCTTGATAAGAGGGTCGGTACACTAATAAGTATACGATGGCGGACCATTTGCGGTCGGGCGTGGAAGGCCGGTGATAATGTCTTTATCGTGATGTCTGGCTGGTATATATTTTATTTGATCTAATATCTGGAGGATATATATTATATTTGTTCTAGTGTCAAGTAGTCTATATTATGTGCATGTATCAGCCGTTTGAACCATTCATACCAGGCAGGATTTGCTTACTGATAGAGATACTCTGTTGAACAATACGAAGGAAATTTGATCAGTTGACTCTTCCGATTGCGCTTCATGTTACCATTGTGATTTCCACGTTAATCTTTGTGTATGTTCGCCGGTCAGCAACTCCCAGTTAATTAAATTTCGAAATATTCAGCAGAATGTTTATAGCACTGTAAATGATCAAGCGTATTATTTTTTGGTCGAGTTAATATTATCTCTGCTGTTCAAGCTGTTCTTAGTTATTGACAATCCATATACTCCAAGCAAGTAACAACAATAAGACATGCATTTTGTTCTTGTAGGTGTGGATTGATGCAGCGGCACAAGTGTGTTTCTCGCTGGGTCCCGGGTTTGGTGTCTTGTTAGCCCTGTCTAGCTACAACAAATTCAATAACAATTGCTATCAGTACGTATATAGCTACCAAAGCGCATCAGCGGCATTCCCACTCATATACCATATAAAAAGGCCCCCAGTGGAGCAAATAGCTAACATCCACGTCAGCTCCGATCCAAACGAAGCACTAACCAACATACTGGAATCTATGGAATCATCAGCTATCAGCACCAAAGGAGTTCTAAAAAATAACCGGACTAGGTATACTGACAACCCTGTAGTAGTAAAACTATCAACAGAGCTGAAAGCGCTACGGCTGTGCATCTATCAAAGTGGCCAAAGTGACAGCCGCACCAAACTACGCCGGGAATGTAATAACATTCTGCGCCACATTAGCGAACACTTAAAAGATCTTGCTATTCATTCAACAAGAAGACTCCATAGCTGATGAAATCAATGCCATGGATGACTGCCACAAAATGTTTCCGGTAGCTCGAGCCCTGAGAGATACTGACTACACGCCACCACTCACTGTACACAACTCTGAAGGACACGTTATCGGGACTGATCAGGGCAAAGCCCAGGCAATTCGAGAATGGTTCAAGGAACTGTTCACTGACCACGATGGTGATCCATTGCACCTGTTCAGGAGACGCCAGGCCATTACCAACATCAATTAAAACAGCAAAAGTTGAGAAGGCACTTAAAGCCCTAAAAATACATGCATCTGGACCTGATGGCATGAGTAATGAACTATTCAAATATGCAAGTGATATTATCTCAAAACCGACCACGCACCTAATCAATTCAGCCTTTGTGCACCACCTTCCCATCGACGCTGTATGCCAAGGCACCATTATCGTGCTACTCAAGCCCAAGAAGCCACCTGGCCATAAGCAAATCTTCAGCCCATTATGCCCCTCAACAACATACGGAAATTCCTATCCAATGTTATTCTATGCCGCATCCGAGACAGGATCGATGACTTCACCGGCTCATGCCAAAGTGGCTTCAAACGTGGGCGCAGCTGGGCAGAGATTGTATGGGATCAACGCATGCGTGTGCCAGTAGTCATGCCCAAACACTAGGATTTCCACGATATGGGAATTGGCATGTTACGAGCCTTCGACAGAATTAAACGCTAGAAGATCTTAGATGTACGATGCCAGACCAGTTGCAATGAGGATGAGCTACGACTAGTGAGCCTACTACTTTCAGACACCGAGCTGAGAGTACGAGTCAAGCCAGTGAAGTCTGTAAGGCTGAGACATCAGTCCCTCCCCACCCCACAGGGAGATAGTCTATCCCCTGTGCTTTTCACCTGTTACCTTGCTGCTGCATTGAAATCCGCGCGGGGAAGTTCCGTAAGACCAAACCCCTCAGTATCCGTACTGGGTATGCCGCTAGAGATTGGATATGCCGACGATGTGGACTTCATATACCGGGAAAAGAATCCCCTTGACGAACTTCTCCCAATAGCTGCAAGCAAGCTAAAATTTGAGAATCTCTTTTATGAATGAACCCAAAACAGAGTTCACCCATTTTATACCTATCTACAAAGCATGAAACCAAAGAAAATAACAACACACTTCGTGGTGGCGAACCAAGGAGGAAAAGTACAATCCTGAGCTCACTGCTCTGCAGTACTGCTGGCATTACTGAACGCTGCTGCATCATGGGGAACATAGCTTTCCAGTCTTTCTGGGAACTATGGATTCGTAGATCAAAGGTGCCCTTGACAAAAGGACTACGTTTATACAATACAGCCTGCATATCATTGATGCTGTATAACTGTAACAGCTGGGAAGCTCCAAAGGCAGCTCTAGAAAACTTGGTTCCTGCCACCACAAGCACCTATGTATAATTACTGGACACCGGTGGCCAGATAGTATAATTTCCAATGATGCACTATGGAAGATGTGTAATACATCGCCACTGTCTGTAAAAATCGCCCAGCAAATTTGGCCCATGTTTGGCCATATGCTAGGGATGCCGGAAGAGCTACCAGCACAGAGAGCCTTGGAATTCGCCCTACTGGCAGTCAGCAAATACAAAACCAGGAGAGGACGCTATTGCATAAATCTGCTAAGCGTTCTACGAGGTGACCTCAAGAAAGCGGGACTCGGTAGACTCAAAGAAAGAATGGGCCTGAGACAACTAAGGATTTCGACTGATGACAAGACACAGTGGGCAAAAGTGATAAAGGACTGATTGCAGCTGTAGGATGTTTCTACTACTACAGCCGCAGGATACAGTAATCATACATACGTATATAACTAGTTAATCCAGCATCAAGTACAAAAGGTGACAAAGCGATCTGTAAGCATGATTTAAATGTTCACTATTTAACCTCAGTGCTTATTAACGCAATTCATGTCGGCCAAAGGCGGCAGCTCTAGTTGTCTTGACAATTGTCTATCTGCAGTTCAAGAGAAGACTATTTTTTGAAATTTAATACAGGAATGACTTGACTGACAACCAGGCCAGTCAATCTAGTGGTTAATTTTTAAAAAACCTTCTCTTGGTCTGCAAATGGATATTTTCGATAAGAAATCTTTAGAAATTTGATGGTTAAAGAGTTAAGATGCACTCTCTACAAACTGGCAATGAGCTGCTTATTATCTAGAAATTGTGTGAGTGTGAAAGAGTGTGAAACATGCAGAGAAGGCAATCCAGAACCTTCGCCATCCATTGACGATAAAGTATCAATGGACTTTTCCAGTTTATTCATCCATGATATGTCGTCATAATCAACTACGTGTCGCGTAGGGTGATGTTATAATCACTTGGTAATGAATGACTCGATTTAGTCCGTCTTAAACACTTAATAGTCCGACAAGTTGCATGAATTGTATGGCTTTACTATTTAATAAACATGCTGTTGAATATTTGCTCTGGCAGCAACATCGGCCAGTCAAATTAGTTTCGAAATATTCAACAGCTTACATGCATAGTTTCTGAGAATTGATAGGCAGGGCATTCGGTGAGATCGATTCCGACACGCGCAAGAGTTGGGTTAAGCAGCTTAGTTAGAGATGGGCAGGGAATAGCTAAAACTGGAAGTGTCCAGTGGCTGATACATAGACGATTTCTTGTCAATATTTTTCAAATGTTCCTATCACCTATGCGCACGTAGAAGGCGAATGGAGCACATATTAACTAGCAAGATAATAGATGAATCCCATATTAACTAGCAAGATGATGAATGAAGCCCATATTAACCAGCCAGATGATGAATGAAGCCCACATTGACTAGTAAGATGATGAATGAAGCCCATATGAACTAGCAAGATGATGGATGAAGCCACTATTAACTAGCAAGATGATGAATGAAGCACATATTAACTAGCCAGATGATGAATGAAGCTCATTAACTAGCAAGATGATAGATGACGCCTATATTAACTAGTAAGATGATGAATGAAGCTCATTAACTAGCAAGATGATCGATGAAGCCTATATTAACTAGTAAGATGATGAATGAAGCCCATATTAACTAGCAAGATGATGAATGAAGCCAATATTAACTAACAAGATGATAGATGAAGCCCATATTAACTAGCAAGATGATTGATGAAGCCCATATTAACTAGCAAGATGATGAATGAAGCCCATATTAACTAGCAAGATGATAAATGGCGTCATACACTATTCTCGGGACTGCTTACGGCAGGGTTCTATATGATCAAATAGAGAATATGACATTGACCAATAATAGTACACATCACTTTTTCATTCACTCCCGTATGAGTTTTAGAAGGAACCAATTCGCTACTCCCCTGTTATTGCTGAATGGATCATGATAATACTTGATGGCGGTATTCTAGCGGTCGCTATCAACACCATCGCAGAGCCTGATCTTTGTTTCACAATTAGCTACGTGTTAGAAGGGTGCCCCTCCTCATCAATACATTGTTAAGTTCACTACTCCTCCGTTAATCGCAAACGGCTCTCAATACAACCTCAGCGCATATTCTATGGCTAAATATTTATACCACACAATTTATCAGATTTTCGAGTTATTCCCTGGTGGCGTTTAGAAGGGCACCCATCCTTAGATTTTTAAATGTCTACAAGTTGTGGAACGTTCGGGATCTTAGCTTGTACAATCTTTTTCTAGTTGTTAAGCACCTCGAAATGAAGTACGCGATTATATGACTGTTGAAAATGGAACCGCCCATATCAGCAATGGAATTTTCCAATTTAACCATCCAACATATGACGTCATAATCAACTACGTGACGTGTAGCATGACGTCATAATCAATGACGTCATGAATGACGTAGATAACTGCGTCACGAACGCATACTTGGTGACGTATTATGCGTTGTTGTACGAATTATATGGCTTTACTATTTAATAAACATGTTATTGAATATTTTGAAACTAATTTGACTAGACGCTGTTGCTCAGTCAAATTTGTTTCAAAATGTTGAACAGCCTACCTGTATAGTTTCTGGGCGTTCCGGGATCGATCGATCACAACACGAGGCGTGGGTGGAGGTTAACTAGGGATGGGCGGGGCATAGCTCATAGTTCATGTCACAAATCATATGATCGCTATGACGTCAGTGATTGGTTGTTCTGATCAGAGTAAATTCGCTATCCCAGCACGCTAAACGATTTCAAGCAATTTTGTTCGCAAATATCCAGATATTTTTATAGTCGTTTGCGAGAAAGATCACCGTCTCCATAACAAGGTCTTTTTAAGCAATTTATGTCGGATATTAGCTAATGTGGTCTGCTATGATAAAATACATATTGCTCAATGTTACAAGGACGTTAAGTAATATATAGATCGATTTCTAGCTATGCCCCGCCAATTTCTAGCCAAGTTCTGACCATGCTTTGCATGCGGTGGAACAGATTTGCATCTCAATATAACTATATAGGCAAGGTACGGAATATTTTGAAACAAATTTGACTGGATACCCACCTTTCAGTCAAATCAGTTTCACAATATTAAACTTATTAAATAGTAAAACATACAATTCGCACGCTTGCATATGTCATTCCGTATGCATTTCGAGTGTGACATGAGTGACGTCAGCCTACCGGTGACGTAATTGATTATGGCATTATATACTCGAGCAACATGATTGGATCTCTCCCTTAGCACGTGAGCGAAGTATTGATATTGCACTTGTCATTTTAGGGATGCCATAGTAACCAGTCTTGTGAACTGCTTCACAAGTTTTTTCGCGGGATTTGCCGTATTTTCCGTTCTTGGGTACATGGCAGTAACACATGACAAGAGGATCCAAGATGTGGCAGATGATGGTATGTTTGTTAATATATGTGGAAATAAAGCAGTCACTGAGTTCATTTAGTAATGTGTAACTGATATGCTCGTGCTATAGTCTATGATGCTTGACTATGCTGCGAGCGTATGCTAGATTACTGGAATTGTAGTGACATGTGCTATGCTATTCCTGGTGTGAGTGGTTGACACCTCGCGCGAGGCAAGTTTAATTTCATCATGTTCCAGACATATTTATATAGACAATGAGTATGCTTTATTAACATTTATCATTTGACTGCAACTACTACGCCGTAATCTGGTGGCTGAAGTAACAGATGATGTATGGCTGACATGGACAGTTTCATACACAATTCTATAACTTTACCGCTCACGTGTTCTAACATAGATGGTTAACGCGGAAAGAACGTTAACCCTTTAATGACCAGATTCTGTCAAGAAAATTTAAATATTTGCACATTGATTGTCCATTTGCCGGTCAAGAGAAGACTGTTTTCGAAAATTTACCGAGCCAGTCATTCCATAATTGCCTCATCTTGGCCTGCAAATGGACATCCCTCGACGCCACTGCAGGGGTAGATTTTTGTCGGCTTCGTTATGACATGGTTTGAATGTGCTCCCTACAACGTGATGTGTTCTTGGTTTTTCAGGACCTGGCCTCATTTTTATCGCGTATCCAGAGGCTATTGCTGCGATAGAGGGCTCTACATTTTGGGCAATATCGTTTTTCCTTATGCTGATAACGCTTGGACTCGATACAACGGTAATCTAACATAACATAGGCCTATATAACACCGTTTCATTGACCGCTCTGCTAAAGAGTGTTTGCCGATTATAGTATAGCCCTAATCAGTCCACGTGTAAAATTAATCATTTGAGTTTTATGGTTCATGGAGCATCAACAGACATGGTTAAATGAGTATGAAACAAGTCCTATGTATGTATTTTTATGCATTGTGCCATGGGGGCATCATAATAAAGTATTTCTTGGTTACACAAATAAATAATACATTTTTGACGAAACGTGAAACTTCTCGGATTTTCCAGAGAAATTTGCATTCATACAAAGTATTTTAATTGGGTGTCTAGAAAAACATGTAAGATGTAATTCGATGGATATTTAGTATGGATCACATTTCACTAAATCAGGTTCTCTTTAGATTTAGGCCTATGTTGTATTTTCATCTAGTAAGAAATAAAGCACGAGCAGCGTTCGCCATGCATATATAAGTAATGCCAATGATTTCGGCTGAGGACAAGACACAGTGGGCAAAAGCGAAGAGACTGATTGCAGCTGTAGGATGTTTCTACTACTACAGCCGCAAAATACAGTAATCATACATACAATAAAGGATGTAATATAGAATGATATGTATAACAACAACTTATCTTATTTAGTCATATTTATCATTAGTATAATTTCATGCTTACTAGTTTCTGAATTTCACAATGGATTTATATGCAGGCATGCATGTCCGTCATGAATTTCTGACGAATCGGTCACAATTGGAGTACCAATACTACAAGATAAACAAAACAACTGGGAATATAAAGAAGGAAAATACTATTAACCTCGCATCTTTATCATAACAGACCTTTCCGGCTTTAGATATGCCCCGCCCATCTCTATCTAAACTCCACCCACACCTCGCTCGTGTTGGGATCGATCGATCTCTGAACACCCTGACTATCAATTTCCCAAAAAAATACACAGGTAAGCTGTTGAATATTTTGAAACCAATTTGACTGGGCGCTGTTATTGCCTAGCATGTTTATTAAATAGCAAAAAAGTACAAAGACATACAATGCATACAACGTGTCCGACTCTTTGAGATTTGATGACGTCAATATAGAACCCTTTGTGACGTACTGATTGTGACGTCATCATACACGCGCTGAGCTGATTATGACTTCATACGAGGTTAAATGATGGATGGATACTCTGGAAAGGTGAATTAGGTAGTTCTAGAATTCACGGTTTCAGCATGCATTATCATTCCTTTAGGCATGGAATGTACCTTGTAACTTACACAAAATAATAACTCGCCACTGCTTCGTTAATAACACGTATAGTGCTTACATTCTGGAGTAGATAATTCACCAATTCAAGGTTCCTGCAATTGCATTGTCCTACACCTTGTACTCAAACCCATTCCTCGCATATATATGTATACATGTATATTCGCAAGGCAGCCAAGCTGTTTCAACGCTTCTTTGCTTGCCATAATTGTGGATTGCAGAACTTGAATCCTTTTCTGAATGAGATCCGAGACCAGGACTATAGCTAATTCCACAAGATACTTGCATTGTCGGTGCCTTGGCCGGGACATTTCATGGTCAAACTATAGGTGCAGCTATACCTGTGACGTGTATCATAATAAGGGCGATACATGCCATCGATTTCATAGATTCTTTTACAACGACTACGGCCACCTGGTTATTCTGACCACAATGACATCACACACTTCCTCGTCCCTACGCCTATTCATGACCATTCAGCTGACGGACTGAAGTACTGGTTGCGGATCTGTTTCTTGAGCAGACGATTGATGACATGCTGGTGTTCTGCCTGGGCAGACGTCTGGGAGTATTATCTGAGAGCCAGTTGATTAACACCGTATTACGCACCTAATGATCAGATATACTGGCGGCATGTTCAGAATGGATATGCTCATCATCTCTGTCGCTTCCATTTGCAGGAATGTGAAATGGTCCATCACGGTTCTTCGTAAGTAGATGGGACGTTTCTTCAAAATGGCACTTTGCACGTGTTGCTGCCAGCTGAATAGAAATAAGCATTATCTTATAATTATATAAAACAAATAAATCAAAAATCCAGATTGGCAGATGTGCTTATTGGTATTAGCAGGAAACATGTCAACTGCTATGTAGAAAAGGCACATTGGATTCGGTTTGATTGCTATAAGATGCGGATGATAAGATAAAGAACGTTTCTATGTAAAATAGTGTATGTACATGATACTTATCGGGTAGGGCCTATCATGGAACTGTGATTCATGAATTAATCACACCCCATGAGACACATTCACCCTTTAATATAGACATGTTTATATAATGGACCTTTCCGGTTTTAGGTATCGCTAGCTAAGCTCCACCCAAACCTCACTCGTGTTACGATATATCGATCTCTGAACACCCTGCTCATCAATTTCCAAAAAAATATATAGGTAAGCTGTTGACTATTTTGAAACTAATTTGACTAGGCGCTGTTGCTACGGCAGCAACAGCGCCCAGTGAAATTCGTTTCAAAATATTAAACAGCTTGTGTATTAAATAGCAAAGAATTACAAAGACATACAATTCATACAACGTGTCGGACTATTTGAGATTTGATGACGGTCTATATGGAACGCTTTGTGACGTAGTGATTGTGACGTCATCACACACGCGCTGAGCTGATTATGATGTCATACAAGGTCAGATGATGGATGGATTCTCTGAAAAGGTGAATTAGTATTAATCTATGAAAGGGGACATGATAAAAGGCCATGTACCTGATTGTGGGTTTGCTATCAATATATAGAAGGGCAGTTCAAAGGACAGTCTCCTAATAGACTAATGCATATGCGTGTTGCAATTCCACAACTGGTGAACAGGAGGATTAGGCTATGGAATGTGCTCATGATCATAAGATGCAAGCAGCACATTGAACGCGCAAAGGGCGAAGTGTGCCCCCACCACACTACCCCGATACAAGCGTCAAAGAAGCGACTCATTAAATCCAGGTGTCACATCTAGCCACATTGTATTCGGTTAAAAGATGCTACTTTCTACCCTGTGACGCGCTCCTCAGTAAAATAGTTGCCTTAAAGAACAGACAACCATTTGGCCAAAAACTCATTCCCCTGCACATGACCATTCATGTCGATGTTATTTTTTTTCCATATGCATACGACATATCGTTATTCCAAAAAGTCGTCGCTTAATATATATTGTGTTTTATTAATCTGGATTTCTGATTTCATTGTTTGCAGTTTGGTGGTTTGGAAGCGCTAATAACAGGAATTCTGGACGAGTTCCCTGCAATCAAAAAGAAACGAGAAGTGTTCGTATTAATTCTAGTCATCTACTGCTTCTTGGGCGGTCTCGCTACGACAACATATGTGAGTATAGTAACAGCTGTCGTCGTCGTCGTCGTCGTCGTCATCGTCGTCATCGTCGTCATCGTCGTTGTCGTCGTCGCTATCGTCGACATCGTTGTTGATGATGGTGGTGATGAGAAAAATACTACTACTATTTTTTTTTTTTTTTTTGGTAGCACGATCAAAGGATCGTGTGGAAATCCATCATACCCAAAAATATACTGACTGAAAAAGAACATTAAACAAAGAAGAACTCAATAGAAAACAATTATCGTATCAGTCACATGTATAAATAAGTAATAAATATTTGCAGTTGAATTATATAATTTCTTAAAAATTCTATGCATCATCTAGCTAGGCTATGTCTTAACCCTTTCAACACGAAATGCAATCACACCAAAATACTTTAATTTTATAAAAATTCTGCTATGTATTTTCAAACCAACCCGACTTAGAGCTGTTGCTGCGTAGACAACAACATATACCTGTCAAATTCGTTTCAAAATACACAACAGCTTTCTTGTACCGATGTTTGAACTTAATATTATGTGAACCGAGGGTTCAAAGGGTTAACAAACATTTCCTTAAGACATTTTATAAAATCATATATTACATCATCAAAAATTCCTGCCATTAAGCGCAACAGCATAACTTAAAAAATCCACAAGTTAAAAAATCAGACACTTATTTGAGAATTAGTGCACTGAAATTTAAATTTAGACTCTCAAAATTTCTTTGTATTCATATGACGGCAATGTATATGTGAAAAACAAATTTGCCACAAGCTTGTTGCTGTCCATAAGAGCAACACCGCCTCCAAAACTCGCGTCTGCCATTGTTCTACTGACTCTGTAGTAATAAATTTTGACAGCAGTGTAATTAAGGTCATAACATAAACACACGGTTCAAGCGTAAGCTTATACGTATTAAGAACAAACCAATTAAGGCCCACAGGATGATTTTAAAAAGGCAAATACTAGAATATCTGCAATGTGTTTAGCGACACGGTAATATTGCATAGTGTGGTAAATGTGAGTTGAAAATTAACAAATCACTTTACTTGCACGGTCGTTTTCCAGAATTAACTCGGAACAAACGCGCTTATTGTGTATTTGGCTATGTTTACAAACATTATTAGTATAAAGAGGCTCAAATGAATGTTTAAATATTTTATGGGATTCTAAATTTACTTGCAAATGGATTTTCGAAAATTACCCCGGAACAAGGGCTAATAGTAGCTACATTGGGATATAGAGTCACTTTTCGCATTGTAAAACCAACGAATAGTAAAGTAGCGTATATGACCACCTGCCATTTGTAGGACACGCCTTAACCCTTGCAGCCCAAGCCCCCAGGTATGTTAATTTCAAATTAATCATAGTTATAGACTGTTAGGTATATTGACATCAATTTAATGTGATACAGCAACAGTTTCTACGTTACCAAATCCACAAATAACCACAACAATACATCTTACATGTAATTAATTGTAGGGAACCGGTTAACATGTATTCATCAGAAAATGCTCATAGACGCAACATTATTAAATTCGTTGGCAGAACTTCAACTATGTTGTTCTGTAATAAATGGCCAACCCAAAGTCTGCGATGAATGAGCCGCTGTGCTACATCACGTGCCCTATGTGGTATAAATGGCAAGTGTAAATGCTTCTACACATTATTCCAGTCAGAGGGTTTATAATTGGTATTATTCCATGCATCAATTGCTCTGGGCATTTTGGCGTGTCTACATATTAAGATACTATACCAATCATGAGAACGCATATGGCATTTGAATTCTTCTCCATCGTAATGCAACACTGGTGGAGAAATTTCCTCCTTGTCAACAGCATTTGGTAGTGTGAACCAGTCGATGGGAACAGCTTTCTTTAATTGTCCTAACAGACGATGGGGATCAATACTCCTTAATGCATATTTGTCTGATATTGTTTGCTCTGAAATCCACGAACGTGTATCTGAGTTGATTAAATCGGACAATCTGTGAACACCGTTACTAGCTAATGATGGGAAGTAAAGGCCTTTATTTCGTATCTGAATATTGTCGTTTCCCCATAGTCTCTGGTCTAGCACACGTTCCCATTCTAACGATGATGGCGTTACCTTAGTAAACATGTGCAATGCTTGGCGTTGCTCATTGAAGACATCTGGTATCTTCATGACGTTTGGAGGTGGTGTCTTTGAAAGGAACATACACTCCGTGGAATAAGGTCCAATATACCTTTCCAATAATGTTCGTGAAACAATGGCCCAAGGTGAATTGGAATATATCAAATCATCCAGAAATTTAAGTTTTAATGACGCACATTTTGTTTGAATGTGTACCAAGTCCAAACCGCCTTTCAATTTTGCATTGATACAAACTGTATTAGCTACAAGTTTAGCTTTATCTACCACAAAAAGGCAGACATTAGCTGATTAATCCCATCTTCTACATGTTTTGGCATATGGACAACAGAAGCTGTATAACACAAACCAGACATTATCAGATTATTCAGAACAAATGCTCTACCAAATATAGACAAACGGCGTCACTTCCAACTTGCTAACACGTGTTTCAGTTTATATACTCGGTGTCTCCAGTTTATTAACGTGTCCTTTTTGCGACTAAAGTAAATGCCTATTATTTTGATATAGTCATTTGACCACTTTATGTCCATAGTATTATCACACCTGTTAATCCAAGGACCAAGAAATAGGCCGACAGATTTATCTCGATTGACCTTTAGTCCAGAAGCTTTTTGAAACACACTTAATATTTTATCTAAGCTGCCAAAATCGCTGTCATGGCCAACAAACACTGTAGTATCATCTGAATACTGGGATACCATTAATGGTCTCGCAATACCATGTATGGATATCCCCTTAAACGTAGGGTCTTCCCTCAGTGTTGATCCCAGTGATTCCATGGCTATGACAAATAACAAGGGTGACAGAGAACAACCTTGCCGTACACCGCGTGCTAGTATCACAGAATTAGTCAGACAATTATTTAAAAGATATCTGCTGTTAATTCCAGTATACAGAATCCGGACCCATTTAATAAAATGTACTCCTAAACCTATGTGCTCTAGGGATTTAAACAGAAACTGCCATTCTAGGCTGTCAAATGCCTTTTCATTGTCAAGTCCAATAATAGCTGCTGGGATGCTGTCTTTTTCAACCAAGCTAATTACATCCCTTATGAGAAAGGCATTAGTTAGAATACTTCTACCCGGAATACCACAAGTTTGGTCAGGATCAATTACTTGGTCCAATACTCTACTTAATCGCAATGATAATGTTCGTGATATGATCTTATAATGGACGCAAAGTAGAGATATGGGTCTATAATTTTTCAAATCATCCCTGTCCCCTTTTTTGTACAGAATTCGGACATATGCTTGGGAAATAGATGGAGGTAGATGTCCGTTTTCGAAGACAACATTCACAACTTGAAGGAATGATGGACCTAACACATGCCAAAATGCACGATAGAATTCCACTGTTAGTCCATCACAGCCAGGAGATTTTCCTGACTTCATTCCTTGCAATGACTCTGTTAATTCCTTAAGAGAAATATGGCTGTCACAACGTTCACAATCAGAATCTGATAGTGTCTTCCTCATATTTCCTAACATGATTGAAGATGCCACATCAGCACTGCCTTCCGATGCATATAAGGATTCGTAGAAATGATAAACGGCATCCAGCATTTCCTCATTTGAATTAGCAACCAGACCGTCCCTTGTTTTCAGGTGTCTGGTGATTTTTTCAATACCCCTTGCTTTTTCTAAGTTGCAGAAATATTTTGTAGGCTTTTCACCTTCTGCATGCATTTGAGCCCGTGATCTTACTTTGGCTCCCTCAAGCATATATTGATCTAATTCATTAATATCATGCTTCATCTTGACTAGCAGATCATTGTAGCTTTGATCACCATTGTTTACTTTACAAGATATCCTAAATAAAAATGTGTCCAATGCCTTCCTACGTTTCCGCCTATCTCTTGCTTTCTTAAGTGCAAACCTCTTGGAAATATGAGCCAAGCCAGATTTACCTTCCTCCCACCACAGGGCTAAATTCTCATATGAATCCTTCATTCGAAGCCAATACTGCCAAAAACTTTGGACACGATGATGATAGTTAGTATCATACAATAGTGAATTATTAAATTTCCAGAAGCCACTTCCTTGTTTGATCCAGCTAGCATTATCTAAAGTAACACACACCATATTGTGATCAGAAAATGCTACCGGAAATACGCTTGTTTCGCTAAGATTGCCCTTAAGTGACTGCTGTAAATAAATTCTATCTAATCTTGATGCTATGCGTCCATCAGACGAGAACCAAGTAAATTGCCTGTCGTGAGGGTTTGTCAAGCGATGGCTGTCAAATAAATGTTCCCTGTCACAAACATGTTTTAATTCAACGTGTGACGTATCATTATATACAGATTGCGATTTTCTGTCAATGTTTGAATCTAAAACACAATTAAAATCACGTCCTAATATCACATTTTCAGATATATTGTCTTGAATAATGGCGGAGATATCATGGAAAAATGTATGACGTGAACCATGTGAAACAGGCGCATAAACACACATTATAGTCAGCTAAAGTCAAAGATATCAACTGTTACATTGACCCAACGTCCATTTGTATCTGATGACGATGCTAACACATTAACAGATTTAAGACAGTGTGGAAGAATGAGAATAGCAACCCCTGCACTGTTATCGCACGATAATGCGTAAAACAACTGACCTTTAAAAAACTGTTTAAATGAATCAAAGATTTCATGATCTTTAATCTTCGTTTCCTGCAGCAAAGCTATATCGACCTTTTTGTCCTCAAGCACTTCCAACAAACATCTCTGTTTTAGTTCAGTATTTAGGCCTTTGCAATTTATCGTGCAAATGAACATAAATAGTTGAATAGTATACAGGACTGCCATTGTTAATCTAACTGGATTTATTTTTCTTACTAGGCTTGCTTCGTTTTTTGGCCCATTTACCCAGCTTACTATTAAAATCATGATTTTTCAAATCAACTACTTCTAAATGTTTGTATTTAGAAATAGCGGAATCACATCTTAGATGTCTATAGTGTACTCCTTTGGCTGTTACATAAGGCACCAACACTTCAACATCTTCTGAACGAAATAAAACCATTTCCTTTGCTGTCTGTGAGCATTGCGTCTGTACAGAATAGTCTGACCCAGTAGTATACATATTATCATCTTCAATATCATTTTCCTCGACATCAGATTCTGAACTAGACAATTCTTCCTTGTGACGCTTAAGGCTAGCACAAACATCAGTGACATGCGTATCAACGATAGTTGAGCAATCTTTGAACATAATTGTATCAGCCATTAATTTCACATATTTGGTTCCAAATTTAGCAAGGAGCATATTGATATATACCCAAAGGCCTGTTGTTATATGACACTGTGTAAACAGATGGTCTATCGTTTCCTCCTCAGTATTACATAATAGGCACCGGTCTGTTCTTGCTATTTTGCGCATATAAGTCAGATGGCCGACCCATATCCCTCGATGGGGTAATCACTATGCCAGGTCCCGTGCGTTTGCTGGTAGACAAGGTAGATGTATTGTTTTCCACGCATTTTTCCAGTTCTTTGGCGTGCATCCTAAATTGTTCCAATGCCCAACTGCAATAGGAGTCTGTCTCCAACTTTGCATTAGAATTCCATAACAGTCGCTAGATGCCATGTTGTATTTTATATGCTCTGACTTAAATACTAATGTTGGTTGCAACATATTTCTGTTGCCACGTGTTTTCGGTAATTTGAACCATTCACCAGGTATTGCATTCTTTATTCTAACAAATAAGCGTTGAGCATTAATATGCCTCATTGATGTTGCTCTTGCTACATCCTGCATCGCAATCCATTTGCGGGATTTTAGATTTACTAAATCACGTAAATATTGAATGCCATTTTTGGCCATAGTGGGCAAATATAATACAGCATCATTATCGCGAATCAACTCGTTGCCCCAAAGACGTTGCTCTAAGGTATCTTCCCAACAATTGGGTTGTGGCATTGATCGTGTAAATATCTTTAAGGCTTCGAGCTGTTCTTTATATATATATATATATATATATATATATATATATATATATATATATATATATATATATATATATATATATATATATATATATATATATATATATATATATATATATATATATATATTTGGTATCTTCCGATGGTTAGGTGGGAGTTTATTGCACAAAAATAAACATTCTACTGGAAATGGATATACGTACCTTTGTAGAAGTGTCCTTGAAACACTTGAGCAAGATGAGTTTGAAGCGAGTATCCTATTCAAGAATTTCAATTTTTAAGAAGCACACCTTGCTAAAACATTAACCAAATCCAGGCCTCCATCAAGCTTTTCATTGGTGAGGATTGACTGTGATACTAAATGGGCTTTGCTCTCCCATAAGGACAAAAGTAACGCGTTGATCTTTGACTCTACTGATTTGGGCATATGCACTACAGAAGCGGTATACCACATCCCAGACAAAATTTAATTATTAAGGACAAATGTTCTGCCAAAGACAGTTAGGCGACGTCGTTTCCAATTTACTAATGCACACTTTAGCTTGGATAGCCTTTCTTTCCAGTTTATTATTACATCTTGTTCCCTACTAAAGTAAATACCCAAAATCTTTATGACATCAACTGACCAGTTAATATCCATAACATTGTCAGTTCTGTCCTTCCAAGCGCCCAAAAATAATCCCTTAGATTTGTCTCTATTGACCTTAAGCCCTGATGCCGTTTGAAAATCTGCTAATACTCCATTTAAAATTCTAAAATCCGAATTTTTACCTGCAAACACAGTCAACAGTCATATCATCTGCATATTGAGAAACCTTTAGTGGTCTTTCTACGCCACGTATACATATTCCCTGAAAATCATTATATTGCCCCCGATGTGCCCACCCCCCCCCCCCCCCCCAAGATTCCATAGCTATGACGAATAAAAGCGGAGACAATAAGTAACCCTGTCTGACACCTCGTTCCAACACTACAGGTTCAGATAGATGATTATTTATTAAATAGCAGCTTGTTATATCAGTATATAAAATGTTGACCCAGTTAATAAATCTGGAACCAAAGCCAATATGGTCTAAAGACTTAAACAAGAAATCCCATTCAAGTCTGTCACATGTCTTCTCATTATCGAGTGCTATTATTGCTGCTGGGATGCAATCCTGTTCGAGTAATTGAATAAGGTCCCATATAAGCAATGTCTTCTTTAATATTGTTCTTCCTGGTACAGAGCAGGTTTGATCATCATCAATGACTTCGCCTAGGACTGCGCCAAGTTTTAGTGTTAGTGCCCGAGTTATAATCTTATAGTCTACACAGAGTAGAGAGATTGGCCTATATTTCAGTATTTTATTTCTGTCACCTCTCTTGTATATAAGCTGAACATATGCTTGGGCCATCGATGGAGGGAGATGCCCTTACTTAAAATGCTACCTGCTATTTCTTCTAATACTGGACCAAATATGTGCCAGAATGTTTGATCAAATTCGACTGGAAGTCCGTCGCAGCCAGGAGACTTTTCTAACTTCATACCTTTGAGGGATTTTGTTAAATCATCAATTGTTAGTGTAAGCTAGTGATTTCAAACGATGAACCTTTTATTCTATAATGTTCTAAACTGATCCAAAATAATTTTCCGTAATCGATTTTAAAACAAGAACCTAAACAAATTTAAGAATGTGATTTTGAGTACGTCACGATAAGGCCAGAAATTTAATTTATTGAAAATGAATTCGTCAGCTTTACGGGATCTTTAATGCGTTGTATGTTAGGTGTTCAATGGCAGACAACGTTGTCAGAGTGAGAGGGAATCACAACAAGATGGTGGTTGCAGGTAGACTCATTTTTTTCCTCCATATTACTTTCAAGTAAGTCTATATAAATCTATGAAATCTAATTTATTTCTTTAATTTCAAAAACTAAATATACTACCTACGCAAATGTTACATAGAGAACAAAATCACAAAGAAAACATGACAATAATTCAAAACATTTCTAGTACAATCAGAAACCTTCAAGGTGATAGATATAGTTAAACTAATACAACAAAATACATCCCCCACCTTACTTTCCCACTAGATCTTATAATCCAACCCTAAACCATATTAATCACTTCCATATATTTCCAAATATTATCAAGTCCTAAAATTTTGACATTATGCTGGGGTTTTTTTCCAATTAACCCAGATTTCTGAATTTAAATGTTCATAATGTCACTTCCTAAATGGTCGAGAAAATATTCAACTGCACGTCTCAATTCCACCCTCTACATTGGCAGTTGATTACACCGGTTACGCCGAAAACTGCTCTTTTTCCCCCAAGAAATTTAAATTTCTACATCATTCCAAAGACAATCTGCCTCAACCACACATTCTGGTCGTACAAGTAACGGTTAAGGGTAACAAAAATAACCCTGTAGCTGTGGTAATTTAGAGGACGAACATGGTCTCAGTCACCATATGATAGCCCAATGGCCCTCCTATGCTGCTCTACCAATTGGAGATGTGTTGTCAGCTGGATTACAATATGGCGAATGCATGTGGTTCTGCCTATCTCAGACAACCTGCGCGAACTATTTTTCTAAATCTCACACACAAGACAAAATAGTGCTAGCTTTAACCAATCAAACAGACACCATGCCATTGTTTTGCAGTCATCTACAAATGCCTATCTTGAACACAGCCCTTGCTGTACAATTTGCAAGGATTTTCCTGTAAATCAGTGATATATTGCTACGCCGGCAGTGCAGATGGCTATTGCACAGACTCATGCATGAAATGACATCCACACACATACGTCATCAGACTTACAGTTACCATACCCCAACAAAAATATGAAAAATTTAAAAATAATGAAAACACTTACAACCACTGTGACGCAATGACTTCACCAGCAGTGAAATCACTCCGTCACATTAGTGATTGGTTACAGCTTTCGCAGTATGAATCTGGATGTCTGCGTTATCACTTCTCTCAGATTTATACAATGATTTGTAAAAGTTGGATACTGTTTCCATCATCTCTGCATTTGAGGACGCTGTACACCATCATTAGTCTTCAGTGAGCGCATTAATTTATCCATACCTCTTGCTTTTTCCAGGTTACAAAAGTAACGTGCAGGCTTTTCGCCCTCGGTGTGCATTTGTGCTCTTGACTTTATTTTGGCGCCATCAAACTGATATTGCTCTATGTAATTTAGTCTACCTTTTGATTTAACTAATAGTTCGTAATAAGTATATTCTCCATCATTAATTTTCTTATTAATTTTACACACCGACTTCTGAAGCGCCTTGTTATGCGTTCGCATTTCTCGCGCTTTCCTGATGGAATACTGCCTTGAAATATATTTCAGGTCGGATTTAGCATCCTTCCACCAGTCTGTTATACATTCTTACAAACTTCTCTTTTCATCCCAATACCTCCAACAAATTTCTACACATTTGCGATGGCAACTATCTCGTAGCAACAATACGTTGAGTTTCCAAAATCCATCTCCTCGTTTGATCCAGTCAGCATTATCTAATGTGATGGAAAACATATTGTGATCAGAGAAAGTTACTGGTTTTATGTTAGTTTTACACATGTAACCTTTCAATGAGCGTTCTACATAGATCCTGTCCAATATGAATGATTCCTTTTCCATCGGTTGAAAACCAAGTAAGGTCCCTGCCCTCTGGATTTTCAGATGTGTTTCAAAATATTATGAGATGTGTCATTAAAATTAGACCTAGAGTTTCTGTCTTTAGCCCCATCTAATATGCAATTAAAGTCACCGCCCATAATTAGGTTTTCAGGCGTTCTGTCTTGAATTATTGTGGAAACATCATTTATAAATTCACGACACAATTGATGAGAGGTTGGCGCATAAAGACACATCAAATTTAAACTTGAGTTTAGTACATCAATTGATACACAAATCTGTCTACGATTTAAATCTGTTGACGAGGATATGACGTCAACATAGCTGAGACAGCGGGCACAATGAGAATGGCCACTCCCGCACTATTGTCTTGTGATAAAGAATAAAAAATCCGCCCCTTTGAAATATCTTTGAGAGATTCATACACTTCATGTTTTTGAATTTTGGTCCCCTGTAGAAAAGCAATATCAACTCTCTCATTTGCTAATTCTTCAAGCAAGTCGCGCTGCTTGATTTCGGTGTTTAATCCTCTGCAATTTATGGTGCAGATAATCATAGTTAGTAAAATGATGTTTGCAATAGCCATCATTAGATGAACTTCATTTGTTTTTTTAGTTCGTTTCTTAGATCATTTACCTAATTTCCCTGTGAATTCACTGTTTCCTAGTTCTACCACAGACAACTATTCATATTTGGAAATATCAGAATCATGGCGCAGTAGACGATATTTAACACCTTTCGCCGTTACATATGGCACTAACACTTCACAACCTACTGATCGGTACATCACCATTTCATCTTTCATCTGTGAACTCTGTGTTTGTATTGACACATCTGATTCTTCAATTGACATTCTATCATCACCCATAACATTTTCCTCAATCTCAGATTCTGAGCTATTGTCTTCTTTATGGCGCTTCTTGCCACTTGACTTATATTTGGCAGCAAAATCATTCCCCATAGCTTCAAGCTGACTTAGATCAATCGGGCTTAGCGGGAAATCGGCAGAGCCTTCTGTTTTCTGTGACCTAAATTTACTCTGTCCTAATATTAAGCCATCATCTAAAGAGTAATGATCTGCGTCTTCGTTACTATCGTCATTCGCCTGCGTTTCATTTACATCCATAATGGACCCGACCACATTTTGATTAATTGTAGGGATTAAAGTTATTCCCTCCTCTAATATTTCTATCTCATCATCTGCAGTTGCTTCAATAGGATTTGCCACCTTTTCTGTCTCCTTTATAATGGCATGAACCTCGACGGTAGCTTCTGCAGCGATGCCATCAGAAACATTTGTCTCAGGTGCATCCTTTAATGTAGGATTGCGTACTTCTACTGTGGGGTGGTTTTTGTTATTTGGACAGCGCCATTTGAAATGGCCAGTTGAACCACAGAGCAAACATTTATTTCTATTTGGGCAATCTGCTGCAAGATGGTCAGTACTAAGGCAGATTCTACACTCTTTTATCTGCCCTCTATACCATAAGGGCAGAACAAAGCTGCCATCAAGCGTTAATCTGTTTGGTAAAGGGCTATCCACTTTTTCAAACCAGATGCGCCTTACAACATTCTCCAAAGTGCTGTCAAGGGATATGTTTCCCTACCAATCTTCTGTATTTTACCATACTTTTTCAGTTCATTCATGATTCGTTCATCTGGAATCTCCAATGGAACTTTTATTTTAACTAACAACCTATCCGACTCGATTTCTTCTACATTACACACTTCGCCTTTCACAACAAGGACCTTTTCTAGCAGCTCCTCCTTAATACTTTCATTCTCCACAGTCACATTCCAGACAGTTTTAGTAACATTGATAAGCCCCTGCAAAATAGCAGGTCCCGCGCCAACGACGTCCTTTAACCCATGATACACGTCGATAGCCGTGACATCCATCCCTTAGTTGTTATTTTAAGGCTTAGGGTACGTTTGTATTTGGCTGCCATTTGGATATTACGGCGCAATTTAATTCATTAAGCAAAACGTCATATCAGGAAAAACGTTAAAATAACACACTTTTAAAACGCCTGGTCAGTATAAATAAACATGATACTGACATATGATATATATTATGGCTATAGTATGGCAGTATCATGTTTATTTATACTGACCAGGCGTTTTAAAGGTGCGTTATTTTAACGTTTTTCCTGATATGACGTTTTGCTTAATGATTTACATTGCATTTACATTTACATATATATATATATATATATATATATATATATATATATATATATATATATATATATATATATATATATATATATATATATATATATATATATATATATATATATATATATATATATATATATATTTATATATATATATATATATATATATATATATATATATATATATATATATATATATATATATATATATATATATATATATATATATATATATATATATATATATATATATATATATACTGAACCAAAAAAGGTTAGCATCACTGAGAATACTACTGTATAAACGTTATTTAACAAAAACAATAAATTGATTCAAATATACTATTTAACTGATAGGTCATTTTCCAATTTGAACAACAGTCTCTTGTTACTGTAATGCTAGCATCGCGCCTTTAACACGTCATCATTCAACGGAAGTGTCCAATTTAAATAATGGCACTGAGCTGTCAATACCGGTTGTGACCTCCGCCGTACATCGCTTTCTCATGCTTCGAATTACGCACCTGATGTCACGAAGAGGAATCGCATCCCATTCCTGGAACAGTGCAGCTTCCATCTCCCGCACGTTGTGAAGATGTGGATGGTTCTCACGCACTATAAGGCCAAAAATGTTCCACACGTGTTCGATAGGAGAAAGGTCCGGTGATCGCGCTGGCAAGTCCAACACCGGAACGTTGTTAGCCTCAAGGAAACCACTGGTGACCCTAGCTGAATGAGGACGGGCGTTGTCTTGCTGGAACATAAAGTCTGCATGATGCTGCATAAAAGGAATGACAACATGGGCAACAACTTTTTCACAGTAACGTTGAGCCGTTAAATTTCCGCGAATCACAATAAGATCTGTTTTGCCATTTTCATGGATTCCAGCCCACACCATGACACTGCCGCCACCGAATCTGTCGTGCTGAATGATGTTGGCTGCATCATACCGTTCTCCTAAACGTCGCCAAACCCGTTGCCTACCATCCGCCACATCCACACAACAACCTCGACTCATCACTGAACAAAACGTGGCTCCATTGTTGAGCACGCCATCGCTGATGAGTTCTTGCCCATGCAAACCGATTCTCGATGTGACACACTGTAAGCGGAACAGCAACAAGTGGACGACGGGCATGCAGTCCAGCATCATGGACTCTGTTTCGCACAGTTTGTGCGTGCAAACTACGGGACAGCCGCGGCGCAGTCTCAAATCTGTGACGTTGTGATGACGTCACTAAGTAGCGTTCTTCTCGTGGTGTTGTTGCTCTCGGTCTCCAGATCGTGGTCGGTCATTGACGTGTCCAGTTTCCTGCTCACGTTGGCGGAGACGGGAAATGGTAGCGGCGTGAACATTAAAATGTCGAGCAACAGCGCGAACGCTCTGCCCAGCAGCGAGTCTTCCCATTGCTTCATGGCGCTGGCCCATGTTATGTAGAGTAAACTTTTAAGCGTTTTCTGTTAACGTTCGTTATCTGCTTTTGCAATATGGTGAATTTTTGCCTCGCTACCCGCCAATGTGGGCCAGTGCATGAAAAATGCATTTTCACATGCAGTAAGCGTGCGGCCGAGAAATGCAAGAAATGATTTGCATTTCTTCATGATCAGCGAGACATTATATTGACGAAACATGCCTGCAAATTTGGTTATAAATGGACGCATAGTTTTAATACAACAAACCAAACTTCACTATTGCTAAACTTTTTTGGCTCAGTATATATACACCTGTGCAAAAGTTAAGCACTAGCAAAAACAATAGAACGTAGAAACATAATGGTACAACTAGGCTGCCATACTTTTTGTCCCCGCGTTAGCTGACATAATTCCGAAATAAGTACGAAATGCACATGCATGCATGACTTCACGCCGCTTGATGTCCGTGCGTGGCAGGAAACAGCACACGTGTTCAGTTATGTAAAAGTCCAGTTTGAGGTGTCGAACATTACATACAGATTTAGGCGACAAGATTAGGAATTTTGTGTTCATGACCGTGGTTTATTTGTACAGAGAGAATTAGCCCTTGATTGTGAACCGCTATGGCAAGGCGAAGGTTAAGTGATCGTGTGAAATGGCAAATCATAGGCATGCATACCACTGGTATGTCATGCAGAGAGATTGGCAGACAGCTGAACATTAACCATACTGTAATCAGTCGTTTGATTGCAAAACATGGGCAAACTAACGAGGTGAAGGACAGGCCTAGATCTGGAAGACCGAAGAAGACTACTGCCCGTGATGATCGAGCCCTAGTATGCCTTGTTAGGAGATCTCCATTCACCAACAGCAGAGTGCTCAGCCAGCAATGTGAAACGCGCAATAGAGTGTCAATGTCTACCGTCAAAAGGAGACTGTATGCTGCTGGCATGAAAGCTAGGAGACCTGTCAGACGTCCTCTCCTCACTGCACACCACAAAGAGGAGCGTCTGAGGTGGTGCAACGAAAGAAGACACTGGAACATGAGATCCTGGAGACGGGTACACTGGTCCGATGAAAGTCGGTTCCTGCTTCATGCCACAGATGGTCGAACTCGTGTATGGAGGTCCAGACGCACGGCGTACGACCAACGTAACATCATGGAAGAAGTTCCATTTGGTGGAGGTTCCGTTATGATATGGGGGTGCATCTCATTTGACTGTAAGCTGGATCTGTTGACTGTACCTGGAACACTAAATGGACAAATATATCAAGATTCCATACTGGATAGAGTTGTGGTCCCTCATTTTGTAAATCATGCACCTGGAACCCACCCTATATTCATGGATGACAACGCCCGACCACATCGTGCTAGAGCTGTGCATGAATACCTCCGCCAGAATGCCATCGAAACCCTACCATGGCCAGCAAGGAGCCCTGACATGAACCCTATTGAGCATATCTGGGACATGTTGGGAAACCTGGTGAGAAGGAGGGATCCTCCTGTGCAGAACCTACAGGAATTAACAGACGCACTCCATCTTGAATGGCAGCGAATACCACAATGGCGTATCAGTCGGTTGGTGACCAGCATGAGACGTCGTGTCCAGGCCGTCATCCAGGCACAAGGTGGATATACCCGGTATTAATAATGACAGTCTCAAACTCGTGCACAGATGTTAAACTTCGTTTTCAGACACCATTAATGACAATCTAGCCACGTGTGTCAACTGTAGGGCAATAGTTGTCAGTTGTGTCAACGTAACCATATTCAGGCCTCGTTTTCAAGTTCAAACAAAAACATACAGTGTTTCCCCACCATCATAATCAGCATTCCTCTAGTTGCATTATTACCTCTTGCACTAAGATGGATGGGTACATAAATGTTTATGCTATTGCTTTCTTCATAGCACATGAATATACCCTCGCATGTGCGTAAAAATAGGGTGGTGCTTAACTTTTGCACATGTGTATATATGTGCGCGCGCGTGCGTGCGTATGTGCGTGCGCGTGCGTGTGTGCGTGCGTGCGTGCGTGCGTGCGTGCGTGTGTGTACAGAACACTAAGCCAAGTTTTAACCAGAATTACCAACACACAAAGAGCTAAACACTAATAAGTTAGTGTCAACTTTAGAACGTGTGGTTCACTAACCCTTTATAGGACCACACGCAAGGAGCTAAGCACCAATAAAGTAGTGTCCCCTGACAATATCCGGCGATATTAACAGCCGTATATTCGTCAGTCTACTATAGTCAAAGATCTTCAGCTAACTGGCGTAGCTTAAAATCGTCAACGCTCTGAACTAACACCCTGATTAACTAACAAAAGATTTGACTGCCAAAGCGCCAACTATAAAAGTTCCGTACGGCAAAGCATTGTTACTATTAGGAACAGTCAAAATGAACAATGTAGGCGGGCCGAATCTGGCCAACAGAAAAAGCGAAACGATTGGGCTCAGGGGTCTGCAAAAATGCCTAACCACAGAGGCGATTTCAGATTTCAATCTGAAAATCCAAGTCACGATTGCGACCTCCTACAATCCAAAATATATAAACTGACAGCAAATAATGAAACTATATGCAATTAGGAAACCAACTGAACAAACCATATGTACATAAGCTTACTAGAATCTAGTAATACGAGTAGATAGCGTAGAGCTAAAAACAGGTCTGTTCGCTTTGAAAATTATTACTACTACTACTACTACTACTACTACTACTACTACTACTACTACTACTACTACTATTATTATTATTATTATTATTATACAGGGTGGAAACTATGTACTGATGTTGCTAGACAAGCACGGAGCGCCTATTGCCATCCTTTTTGTTGTCTTCCTGGAAGCTGTCGCTGTTTGCTGGTTCTATGGTAGGCAGAATTCACCGTTCATTCCTCTGTATATATGAGGGAGGAGTATTAAATTTACTATTTTAAGTATTTATTTCAAATTTGGTGTTTTAGGTATTTATTTCAAATTTGGTGTTTTAGGTACAAATTTGGTGTTTTAGGTATTTATTTAAAATTTGGTGTTTTAGGTATTTATTTAATATTCAGTATTTTACGTATTTATTTCAAATTTGGTGTTTTAGGTATTTATTTAAAATTTAGTATTTTAGGTATTTATTTCAAATTTGGTGTTTTAGGTATTTATTTCAAATTTGGTGTTTTAGGTATTTATTTCAAATTTAGTATTTTAGGTATTTATTTCAAATTTGGTGTTTTAGGTATTTATTTCAAATTTAGTATTTTAGGTATTTATTTCAAATTTGGTGTTTTAGGTATTTATTTCAAATTTAGTATTTTAGGTATTTATTTCAAATTTGGTGTTTTAAGTATTTATTTCAAATTTAGTATTTTGGGTATTTATTTCAAATTTGGTGTTTTAGATATTTATTTCAAATTGAATATTTTAGGTATTTATTTCAAATTTGGTGTTTTAGGTATTTATTTCAAATTTAGTATTTTAGGTATTTATTTCAAATTTGGTGTTTTAGGTATTTATTTCAAATATAATATTTTAGGTATTTATTTCAAATTTGGTGTTTTGGGACGTAGCATTCGCCCCTAGTCAAACTTTGGTAGCCACATTTAGAACTCAGTGTTATTTCATCAGATTGCGTTCATATTAATTAGGGACCGAATAAATTAACCTTTTCATAGGAGAACATACACACAATCCAAACAATATATTACTCTATCACGGAGCCGATAAATAGCCAAGTTAAATGTTGTCTTGTGCCAGATATCAGTATACGAGAACTTTGATATATTGAAATCACCCAGAAAAAGCGCATTGCCAACATAGTCCAGCTTTAGTATTGCATATGTTAACCAATGTGATCAGTATCACTTGGTTACTTGTAACGGAAACGGCAACCATAATTATGCACCGTATTTTGAATTAGATATCACATATACCTTTACTTTTTACTTATCCAGATCAGTGTATCTCTTTAACTGCTACTCATTCTTAAAACAGCATTGCTATATCTAATATCTAGCCGTCTAAACAGAAACATCTACTTTATCGAATAGATATCAACACTCCTTATAGGGGCTCGTGTAGGGCATTGCCAATTTAGCAGTAAATAGTGTAAAGAAATCCGCAAGGCATCGCCAATTTGGTGGTAAATGTTTTCCAAATATGACAGTAACAGGAGGCCGAGGACTGCACTTTGCTTTTGTTTTCTAAACAATCTCTTTCGGTAACGCATCATTATCTTTGCTTACTTCAGGTGTGGATCGGTTTTGTACGGACGTACAAGAAATGTTGGGATACAAGCCTGGGATCTTTTGGCGAGTGTGTTGGTCACGTATCAGCCCTATCTTTCTCCTGGTAAGAGTGTATTATGTCACGATGCAATGATTTGACAATATTTCGAAATAACTATTTCCGATGTGATGCCAGTTCAATTGCACAATTCGCTGACTTTATGATTAAATGTCGTATCAATTGTCAGATCATGTCCAATGAAGGAATCCAGGTTTAGTTAAGCCCCGCCCATCTCTAGTTAAGATCTACCCACGCCTTGCCCGTGTTGTGATCAATCGATCCCTACACTCTCGGAATCTCAATTTCCAGAAAACTGTACATGGTGCTTATGGCTGCAACAACACCTAGTCAAATTAGTTTCAAAATATTCAACAGAATGTTTATTAAATAGTAAAGACATATAATTCGTACAACTTGACGGACTAGTAAGCGTTTTATCCATCCACCATATGACGTCATAATCAACTACGTGACATGTAGGAATACGTCATAATCAATGAGGTTACGAATGACGTAGATAAGCACGTCACGAACGCATAATTGGTGACGGACTATGCGCTGTTGTACGAATTGTGTTTCTACTATTTAATAAACCTGGTGTTGAATATTTTGAAACTGGGTCAAATTATTTCCGAAAAAATTGGTCCCGATCCCAGGATGATTCATAATAAGGAAAAATTAGTTACCTCTCCGGGATGTAGAAATTGTTTGAGTGTAGCTTTCGTGACCATCTCGGTCACTTCTTCCGCAATGGAGAGGTAACTAATTTATCCTTATTATGGGTCAAATTAGTTTCAAAATATTCAACAGTTTACGTGTATAGTTTTCTTGGAAATTGATAGTCAGGAAGTTCTGAGACAGATCGATCGATTCCACACGAGTGAGTTGTGGGTATAGCTTAGCTAGAGATGGGCGGGGCATAACTAAAACTGGAAAAGTCCATTGATTAAGACGTCAGCTTACATGTGACGTTTCTGATTTGACGTCATATGATTGATCGATAAACTGGATTCCTCTATTATGATAAGCTTGTAGGCATACAGTTATGTGTGACTAGTTATAAGATGAAGATCCATGTTACAAAGACAATTAAAAATGATGCCACTGACAAGATCTATTGATTTGCAACTCGAGCACAGAGTAGCCACACTATTCATTCTCTCAGTTCATTATATTCACGGGGCTGGTGACCAGCTGGCTCGGCAATATAAATACTTAGGCCTACACGGTATACATACAGTTTGTAACACGATCGATGCATTGACATTACAGCGTTGTTTAGCGAAACATCTTACTACTAGCTGTTGTGATTATCTAAATGTATTACACAATGCAGTTAATTATTTTGTAATGATTTAAATTCGGTTGACTGTTTGATCCAAAAGCTCCTGCCTTCCGAACGCAAGAAGATATACTAAAAAGGTCAAATATCTGTCACGGAGCCATCAGGTTTATACTAAGATACAGGTTTCTGACTATCACTTGGGAATGCAGAACGGTAGAATCCCTAAATTTGGGAGATCTATGCAATATATGTCTGTTTCTACATACAATATGTATTTGACCTAGAAGCAAAGCCGGATCTTTTCCAACAGTTTGTCTAATTCCATCATTCATCTGTAGGACAAATCCTGTATTTTGTGGATTACCAACATAACCAGTTATATATATATATATATATATATATATATATATATACACCTGTGCAAAAGTTAAGCACCAGCAAAAACAATAGAACGTAGAAACATGATGGTACAACTAGGCTGCCATACTTTTTTGTCCCCGCGTTAGCTGACATAATTCCAAGTACGAAATGCACATGCATGCATGACTTCATGCCGCTTGATGTCCGTGCGTGGCGGGAAACAGCACAAGTGTTCAGTTATGTAAAAGTCCAGTTTGAGGTGTAGAACATTACATACAGATTTAGGCGACAAGATAAGGAATTTTGTGTTCATGACCGTGGTTTATTTGTACAGAGAGAATTAGCTCTTGATTGTGAACCGCTATGGCACGACGAAGGTTAAGTGATCGTTTGAAATGGCAAATCATAGGCATGCATACCACTGGTATGTCATGCAGAGAGATTGGCAGACAGCTGAACATTAACCATACTGTAATCAGTCGTTTGATTGCAAAACATGGGCAAACTAACGAGGTGAAGGACAGGCCTAGATCTGGAAGACCGAAGAAAACTACTGCCCGTGATGATCGAGCCTTGTTAGATCTCCATTCACCAACAGCAGAGTGCTCAGCCAGCAATGGGAAACGCGCAATAGAGCGTCAATGTCTACCGTCAAAACGAGACTGTATGCTGCTGGCATGAAAGCTGGGAGACCTGTCAGACGTCCTCTCCTCACTGCACACCACAAAGAGGAGCGTCTGAGGTGGTGCAACGAAAGAAGACACTGGAACATGAGATCCTGGAGACGGGTACACTGGTCCGATGAAAGTCGGTTCCTGCTTCATGCCACAGATGGTCGAACTCGTGTACGGAGGTCCAGACGCACGGCGTACGACCAACGTAACATCATGGAAGAAGTTCCATTTGGTGGAGGTTCCGTTATGATATGCATCTCATTTGATTGTAAGCTGGATCTGTTGACTGTACCTGGAACACCAAATGGACAAAGATATCAAGATTCCATACTGGATAGAGTTGTGGTCCCTCATTTTGTAAATCATGCACCTGGAACCCACCCTATATTCATGGATGACAACGCCCGACCACATCGTGCTAGAGCTGTGCATGAATACCTCCGCCAGAATGCCATCGAAACCCTACCATGGCCAGCAAGGAGCCCTGACATGAACCCTATTGAGCATATCTGGGACATTCTGGGAAACATGGTGAGAAGGAGGGATCCTCCTGTGCAGAACCTACAGGAATTAACAGACGTACTCCATCTTGAATGGCAACGAATACCACAATGGCGTATCAGTCGGTTGGTGACCAGCATGAGACGTCGTGTCCAGGCCGTGATCCAGGCACAAGGTGGATATACCCGGTATTAATAATGACAGTCTCAAACTCGTGCACAGATGTTAAACTTCGTTTTCAGACACCATTAATGACAATCTAGCCACGTGTGTCAACTGTAGGGCAATAGTTGTCAGTTGTGTCAACGTAACCATATTCAGGCCTCGTTTTCAAGTTCAAACAAAAACATACAGTGTTTCCCCACCATCATAATCAGCATTCCTCTAGTTGCATTATTACCTCTTGCACTAAGATGGATGGGTACATAAATGTTTATGCTATTGCTTTCTTCATAGCACATGAATATACCCTCGCATGTGCGTAAAAATAGGGTGGTGCTTAACTTTTGCACAGGTGTATATATATATATATATATATATATATATATATATATATATATATATATATATATATATATATATATATATATATATATTGCCTCACTGGGGTTTGTGAAGACTATTGCTCGTCTTACCGTCGGCAAAACAGTACAGCACAAGAGGGCAACACATGGGTATGGCGTATGCGGGAGCAGAGAGCATAATGACGAATTTCTATAGGGTCACAATTAATTGGAAGGGAATATGATCTCTACAACACTGAACAATTATTAACAGTCGGCACATTCTCACAAAACTGTTCAAGTGGGAATAACCCTACACAAGAAGAACACGTGGTTCAAATGGTGAGAGTGAATAGCTGATCCCGCAGCTCCGTTTGCATATGCTGAAAATACTACTGAGCACCGATGACTGTAGTCTAGTTATACAAACTATCCATGGACACGTGTGTGTGTTTTGACTATCAACTAAAGATGCAACACACCATAGCTGTTTAGTTGGCACAGTTTGCCATTAAACCGAAAGAACGTTTTGGCTAACACAGACAACAAACTAATTTTTGCCCAGCCTCCTTGGTGGAGATTAAATAGAGATGGAGACACTTGTTGGTCTTACTTTGTCATGAAAAGCCAGGAGCAAGACGTATTTATGTTAACTGGCAACAAGTCGACAGCTCGGTATTTTGGAACATGCTCTTCATCTAAATGGAAAGACGAGTTGAGCAAGATTCTACGTTTCATAAATGCAACTTGATGGTGTGATGCTACCGTAAGATTATTTGGAATTCGGAAATGTACCTTACTTAAGAACCTACAAACGGATAAGGTTTTACGACGGGAGTGAAAAAGTCTTGCCGTGTCTTTAGGGAGTAATAGTTGATGATACCTTAGATTCCTCGTGTAAGCGGAATGTTAGTTATATCATTTCTAAGAGACGTCTGGAAGTACAAATTCCTCTACTCATTAGACCCAGCCAGCCATCCCACGCAGTATGTATACTATCAAGTTCAAGCTGTGGGCGTGGAATATGGGTAGTGGCTTAAGACGTTATTTCACTTCAGCTTGTGAGATTCCAAATCTGAGAACCAGGATCGATCCCGAGTTCAGGCATGTGATCAAGGTGTTAAAACCTGCGCTGTACCATACGTCATTCATATGGCACGTCATTTTGAGGTGACGTATGTAAAATCGGGCCCGTATGGTGTGGTGGCTGTATCATGTAGGGGACATAAAGGAACTCACATTGACAAAGACCGTTAAGACGTTAGCGTTCTCACAGAAATGGGATAAGATCGATTGGTGACGACATTCACTTTCTTCCATGGCAATGTTCCCGCGACACATACAAATCTTGGAATCATGCCTGTCACTTTGTAAGATTACGTCATCAACGAGTAATCATTATTTTGAAATCGATGACTATATCTTAGTATATCACACATGTTTGAAACCTGGAAACAACATGTTTTAATCTAAATATGACTATATTTCAAGCCTGGATGAGATAATATGACGCCATATCTGTATCTGTATGCGGAAACCCAGCATCATGTCACCCTTATTCTGGAGAATGCGAACGATTCTTCAAAATGTCTATATAGCACTAAATGTTTTAAAGACACGAATGCATGAAGATTTCCCTTCACACTTATGCACATTACTGAGAAAGTTCTGTTAGTAACACACTTAATTTGTTAATGACGGGACGGAATAGATAATCTTTGATTTTATCTAATTTTATTTGATCAATGTTTATGCAGGTATTTATGCTTCTGGCTCAATAAATTGTGAATTGTGTACGTTTAAGGTGCAAGGCATAGCAGAGAAAACGTATAGTTTTCGCAATTTTGAAAGAATCTGCTGGAGACAGCTTAATATTCAATCTGAATATTATCATTGTATCATCGAGTATCAGCTGAGCTTTATTTTCAGGATATTTCCTCTGTGTCTTGATTTTATATATTGTGTAGGTCTACAGTTTCTTAGAAACAGCAACAACCTTCTGCTACACATTCTTCTAGGCTCAAGCATAATTGTACGTCGGAATAATAAGACGCGCTTCTCGTGTGACTCGTCAGTTATTGAGCCTTTCCATGTTTAACTATGCCCCGCCCATCTCTATCCAAGCTCCACCCACACCTATCGTGTTGGAATCGATCGATTTCTGAACTCCCTGACAATCAATTTCCAGAAAACTATACAGGTAACCTATGGCAGCAACAGCGTCCATTCAAATTAGTTTCAAAATATTCAACAGCATATTTATTAAATAGTAGCGACATACAATGGACCGTTCCATTTTTAGCCATGTCCCGCCCATCTCTAGCTAAGCTCCACCCACACCTCACTGATTATCGATTTCAAGAAAAC
This sequence comes from Chaetoderma sp. LZ-2023a, assembly GCA_034401795.1. Classification (NCBI taxonomy): domain Eukaryota; kingdom Metazoa; phylum Mollusca; class Caudofoveata; order Chaetodermatida; family Chaetodermatidae; genus Chaetoderma; species Chaetoderma sp. LZ-2023a. The sequence continues at coordinate 74,919,603 of CM067370.1, forward strand.
TATGCAGGTAAGCTGATACATATTTTGAAACTAACTTGACTGGGTGCTGTTGCTGCCTTATGGCAGTCCAGTCAAATTAGTTTCAAAATGTTCAACAGCATGTTTATTAAATAGCAAACAATTACAGACATACAATTCATACAACGTGTCGGACTGTTTGAGATTTGATGACGGTCTATATGGAACCCTTTGTGACATAATGATTGTGACGTCATCATACACGCGCTGAGCTGATTATGACTTCATACGAGCTCAGATGATGGATGTATACTCTGGAAAGGTGAATTCGTACAAGTGTAGGAATATTAAGAGTTAAAGATGCGGCATATAGAATCATTTATGACGTAATGATTATATCGTCATCCGCTTGGATAATTATGACGTCACATGACGTCAGATTGATAGATGGATACTCTGGAAAGGTGAATTAGCTGGTATTTATTTTTGAATTATACTAGGTTTACTCAATGTGATAGAAAGCAACGTGCTTCTGTTTGGCTGGCCGGAACCACCTGTGCCAGGGAATAATTGAACTCTTAACTCACGGATGTTAAAATAACAATTCCTAAAGTCGTATTGTTTTTAAAATGAATTTCATTTATTAATTCCGCCTTAGAAAATAATCTATGATTTTCTTTCAGATTCTGTTCATCATGTCAGTTGTTATGTATGAGCGACCAAAGTTTAAAGGAGAATATTTTCCCGATTGGTCGATCAAACTTGGTTGGGGAATCACGTGCTCTTCTGTTATTTGTATACCCGCGTACATGGTGTACAAACTGAGCGTAACACAAGCGCCTACGTTAATGGATGTAAGTATACTTACTACAATCACGTATTAAGTCGCATGTTTGCCAATATCTTTAATTCTGCGTACATTCAATTGAGAAATTAGCAAAGGTGGGAAGCGTATGGGCTTGTTAAGTGATGACGTACTTCCGGGCTCAGCTCGATTGTTAAATACACAAAACAACGTGTTTGCTTAATAACAAATGATGACGTCATAACCACGCTTTTATGATGTAATAAAGCAAAATACACACTTCCGGGTTGCGAATCACGCGCATTGACGTCACACTTAACAGGACCATACCACACTAACTAAATAAATCTCTAACTAAGCCCAATTCATAGTTTCCCACATCCGGGCGTCTTGAGATCGACCGCCATTAAAGTTGGGCAAACTTACTACATGCTAAAGAGGACCGCCCATACAAACGCGTTGTTTACATTTTCCATGAAGTTCAAACCATTAAATCCCGTATCTGAGAATCTGTAATAACCCCGCCAGGTATCAGAAAACATCAAATCATGAGTGAATTTTGCAATATTTTATTTTTATTAAAGAAAATGTAATTAAGGTTTTATGGCCCATTGCCCGTAATGTTAAATTAGCCCCTCCGAAAATGGCGTCTCTCCCAGGGTATTATGGGAAATTTGATTGTGTTGACGTCATCGCGATTCTATGAATAAAACACACACTATGTAAACACTAGGCAGCAGCAACTCTCAGAAAAATTACCGCCAAAACATCCAACATATAGATACATGGATTGTCACGGGTAGACGCGTAGTCTGTGGTTTGATTGACAGACTGACATATTATGCTGTGACTGGTTACTGCTGGATCGGTGCTTAGCGTATTTGTTAAGGCATTTTGCCTTTTAATGGTGCATTTTGAAACATGGTTTAATACCGCTTTGCTAACCTGTGTCCCCCTTATTACAGAACATTAAGAATACAAATCTTTCATCTAAGCTAAAATTAGAGATGTCTACAAATGGGTTGAGTGAATTAAATAGAGGCAGTCTTTCAATTTCATAGAATGTGCGGTTAGCAATGAAATGCTTCTCGTCCTCAACAATTCAAAAATGTATTAGAGACATGAGTCACTATTTCAAATTCACAACTAAAAATTATATTAATTTATATGTATTGAAATCATGATATGCTAAGTTTTATTTCGTTTCATTATATCTATGCACACGATTTCGGCCTCTAAAAGTATATACTTTTTACAATTTTATATTCAGCCATTCGGGTGTGAATTTGCACCTTTAATAGGTTGCAACCTGGTTCCTGTATTATATATAACATGTGGCTTATATGTCATTCACAGCGTATCCGGAAGTCATTGGAACCAGAGGAGAGCCCAAAACGTGAAAGTGAACTTGTGAAAACACCGCCAGTCTATCTTTGATCCCAGTACATTGAGATGTGAGTTCATTATGGTGTGTCTATAGTGATGAGATTCACAGCTAAGTTTATTATACCTCGAACGCTATCAGTAAGATAGCTTGCAAGTCGTACATATAGCGTATATAAAATTTTATATTTAGTGTGCCTGTCAAATTAGTGCTGAGTGGTGACTATGGCTTATTAGAGTAGTAACAGCATATACCACTTTACAGCTAGGTTATAATAACTATAAAATAATGTAAAGTAGACATAGTTTTAACTGTATGACTGCTGCAAGCCACCAGACAATAATTTCAATGGGCAATAACTTTGGACATTAGCCACCAACAACGTTCAGAAATTCAGTAGACAGACAGTTAATTAGATAGATGAAAAAACTTGGATGCATGTGTCATTGCTAACACTGCCAAACACTGGTGTCTGCCTGCCTGCCTGCCTGCCTGCCCTGCCTGCCTGCCTGCCCGCCCGCCCGCCCGACCGACCGCCCGTCCGTCCGTCCGTCCGTCCGTCCGTCCGTCCGTCCGTCTGTCTGTCTGTCTGTCTGTCTGTCTGTCTGTCTGTCTGTATGTATGTATGTCTGTCTGTCTGTCTGTCTGTCTGTCTGTCTGTCTGTCATGCTGTCTGTCTATCTGTCTGTCATGCTGTCTTTCTGTCTGTCTGTCTGTCTGTCTGTCTGTCCGCCCACCTGTCCACCCATTTGTATGATTGTCCACAGCATATCTCCAGAATTCAGGAATGTAGAATCGGCAAATTTGGGACACATATTTGAACGTATTTCGATTTCATGTTAAATATTCACATATCTAGGTCATGGCATTTACAATACATAGCTTTCGAATGCTGGAAGGAAAACTGACCTAATATGACATCTCTATTCATACTTTGGTTGCATTGAAGTACTGTCGGATTGCTCACATATCAGAGTCATGGAGTCAATAACTATTATGCCTTAATGCACTGATTGTGTAGCATCACCCAATCGGGCACACCCACTGATATTTTTACTGACTAGAAATAAGGAATTGTGATTCAGGTCAAATGGTCAAATATCGAAATCGCAACGCACTTTCCGCCATAGCTCTAGAATGAACGAATGTGGAAACACACCAAATGTGGTATACCCAGCCATATTGTGACTACTGGGTTGGATTGGTTAGACATTATTGAGGTCAAAGTATACAAAATTTAGGTGCATTTACAAAACAGAACACAGTGACATGGCAGACAGAGAGAGAGAGAGAGAGAGAGAGAGAGAGAGAGAGAGAGAGAGAGAGAGAGAGGGAGGGAGGGAGGGAGGGAGGGAGGGAGGGAGGGAGGGAGGGAGGGAGGGAGAGGGCAGGCCGACGAGCAAATAGCACTCCATATGTGGGCAAGTGAGCTGGCCAGCACGCAGGTCGATAGGAACGTGGGTGGGCTGGCGTGCAGGCTCAAGGGTGGTGTGTGGGTGAGCGTGCGGGCGAGGGTGTGGGGTGCTAGCGAGCGATCGGACGAGTATTTGTTAATTATTTGCTTTGTCTAGTATATAATTTGGCAATCTTATTGTCCGTCATTCTGGTGTACATGTTGGCCTGTAAGCTATTGCTATCTATGTTATTCAATCCACCAGTGCTGTTAAATTGTATATACGTTACATTATCGTGATATTAATAATGAAGAACAGACTTGGAAGTCACGATAAGTAAGAAGTTCACAGTTTCATCTCATTGTAATAATTTAATCATGGAAAAGGGGTTAGTTCATAATCTGTTACACAAATCTGTAAATGCTGCACGCGATGGTGAGAGGTTTGAAGGCCATTTGTAGATCGTGAAAACGAAGTTGCTTAAACCTTGCATCAATTCCATGTTTACCTACATGGATAACTTTATTGTGAATAAATAGTTTCCTTGGTGTGTGGACAGAATAATTAGTCAGCCAGAAAGTTGAACAAAGGGCATTGGTGTAGTTCTTTCCACCAAGTGACATAGGCAGGCATAACGACAACTGATTGACGTTTAAACGTGCCACATATAGTGGGCTTGCTCTTGAATTTGTAAGAAAATCTAATTGAAGTGACTCTTGGCCCGTTTGCAATTGGAATTAAAATTTGAACTATACATAGTATGTAAATGAAAATGCTGCCAGGAAATATTCTCTTGAGTAGAATTTCAAAATTAATTAGAAATTTAAAAAAAATTTGATTAGCTTGTATATTATTAGATTTTTTACAAGGATTTGAATTGAACAAAGCATGTTATTGTGTTTATTCTTGTATATTAATTCATGTCATATAATAAAATAGTGAGGTTTAACGCGCAGTAATCACCTGTTTGTTGATACTACTGTGCATCATTTTAACATTTATCTAATCACAAAATAATGTTTTACAGAATAAACCTATGTCATCAATACGCGTATAAATAGGATGTTTAGACAGTCTAAAGTCACGTACCAAACACAAGAAATTAGGATACAATGCGAGAAATAGTTAAAATTAATGTGTGGGGAAGTTGTTTCTGATTTGGCCGCAACAGCTTCCAGATACATTATTATCAAAATCTTCAACAGTATTCATACGGGCTCTGGATAGGTGAATCTCAGTAATAAATATACACTATCCCAGAAACATTTATATGCTGCTTGGCCCCACACAATATCGACAGAGTGCATAGCTATATGTCCTTGCGTATACATTTCATTGCCCTGCAAAAGGTAAAGATCACGGTCAGCTCATAGAGGTATGCCAAGTAGCCTACACCTATAGGCCTTACACGATAGATTATCCTAGAGAAGCTTGGTTTAAACATAATTTACTTTGATTCAAATGAGAGCACGATACGATATGTGTCTTATAAACGTGTCTCCCATACACATACATATACAAAACAATACATACATCAAGGTGGCGGATTGTAAATAATAAATTGCATTTTAACAATGAAGCCAACCAAAAACACCTTCTGCAATGATCTTGAACATGTCCATTCGCAGATCAAGACAATACCATTCCCGAAAATTCACCACTGGAATGGCTGGCTCAATAACGGAGCCAGTGTGTTCAGTGGTAAACCCTAAAATAATGATCCTCATCCTGTAGACAAATGGGATATTAGAAAATTGATACGATCTTAAGCAGATTTGAGTGTTAAAGGGTTAAAGACAAATGTAATAACGCATTATAAGAAGATACACCTCATTTTATACTAGATGTTCAGGTTATATCCAACACATAAACTACGAATGGTATTTTAAACACATTCCTCTACTTCGTTCCATGGGTGGCCAGAGATTAAGAGACATAAAAGGAATCCAGAGAGAATCTTAATCTGGATCCCATTTCATATCAAAGTTATTACGCTGCATCAAATCGTTTCAATGATGAGATTTACTAGCCTAATCAGTGTGATAAATTTGCTATGAAACGTAAGCTCGTTTGAGATTCAATATATTATTTCTATGCTTATATTCGGCTTTACGTGTCCAAAACAATATACACTGCGCATAACTAATACGTAGAGAACAGGATAGAGGTAATAAATGCGATTTATATCCAGCCGTGCGAGGAAGCTATGCATAGGAATACAAATGATGCATTAATAGGACAGCGATATGACGCGCGAGCATACAAAGGAAACTGACAGGCGAAATATTCTAATATGGATTGCGCGAAATCACAAAGTATGGAAATTTTGAGTCAATTCTACAATTCTCCTGGAAATTTATTACTTGTAGCGATCTGTGTAGGCCTTTAGGTCATTTGTATGTTGCCAGCTTTTACAACGTCTATTCGTGAGACCTTGATTTGTTTTTAAGCTTCGCATCTTCATGTTCAGATAGGTCTGGATCATGCTCATTGGAACATGCGATATTTGTCTGTGGAATATAGAACGACGTATGTCTGTAGCTGAAACATGGCTGGTGCTCGCTTAGCACAAATTAGATGCTCTAATACCGATCTTGTGTAATTAAAAGCGAGAATATAAATGGCTTTAGGGATATACGATGCTTATGCTATGGTTAATTGCAAAAACAATACATGGCATTTGGGCGTATTTTATGATAGGTTCCATATATCCAATGTAAATGTCCCCTCGGTTATAATCCATTGATGTATATTCATGTATATATGCCATTTTATTGGAAAAGTTAATCCTAATACATATTCAATGTTGCTTTAAAATGGCTCAAGATGTAACGTGATGTTCTGACATCAACTATGTACACATTGTGTCCAAATGTCACATGCCATGTACAATTGTTGGTTGCCGCACAGGCCACTTGTCCAGGATAAGTACTTCAATGATCCACTATCATCATATGAGTGGCCAGTACGTAAATGGCACAGAGATTCACTGTGTTATATTCATATGCTCTGCGCGTAACACGGAACATTCAATTACGATTTTATTCGAGTTGAGCATGCATAAAGCACTATTAATGAACTGTCTTAGCCATGTACCATATATGTCAGTTCTGAAGCAGGTCAAAGACACGGGTGTCGCGTGTTTATATACATTCATCAATCATCTGATTCATATTTTACGATGTATTAATTAATAATAGGCACACGCATTACAAATATGTAAATTGTCATTCATGATTGCCTGGTGTAACAAGCATTATAAGTATCGACTTAATACCTCTAAGATAGATACGTTACCGAGCGATTGGCATCCACGTCTTTCAATAACAAGGCAACCATACATGATAGTTGTTTGTTTAATATTCACAAATCAGATTAGCTTGAAAGTATTCAATGAGATATTTCTATTCATTGCACTAAATATGATGTCTCTGATACACCTAAAATGGTTTTGAGATGGCTAATTAATCCATAGATCTGCTTTTCTGAGCGCGACTCAATTTTAACAAAAACAGTTGATATTAATGGAACTATTCTCATGCTTATAGCCCTTTAGCAAAACAACAACAATTAGAAATAAAAATTAAACCGTCTTGTGTCAGCAGCGCCTCAAATACCTCAAAATGCTAATTATGCTATATCAATAGAGGAATCCAATCTGTTAGTCCAATATCTGCCATCATAATCGAATACGTCACAATTAAAACACGTCATGAATGGCTTATTTAAGTCCGTCAGAAACCCTTAATAGTCAGTCACGTGTACCAATTGTATGTATGTATTAATTAATAACCATTATGTTGAATATTTCGAAACTAATTTGACTGAGCGCTGTTTCGGCCATATGCAGCAACAGTACCCATATAAATTAGTTTCCAAATAATCAACAGCTTACCTGTATAGTGTTTTGGAAATTGAGATTCAGCGAGGTCAGTGTTCGGCTGATCCAGAGACGGGCAAAGAGCGGGGCTTACCCAGAGATGACCGGCACAGCTAAACGTGGATTCATCCGTGAACCCTGGGCAAGATTTTTTTAAATTAGAAAATTTGCCCATTTACAGGCCATGAGAACACAATTGTTGTAGATTTACCATTGAAATTTACAGAAATATCTTTATGATGCCCTGCAAATAGGCGGTCCCCAAAACCGCCGCCGGCTCGACTAGTAAAGTGGTAGTAGGAATGGAAATGAAAGGTTTTGCTAAGCTATTGTCTATTTACAGGCCAATAAAAGAATTACTATTGGAATGACTGACTCTGTTGCTGAGCGAGTCATTTCAATGGGAAAATTTCAAAAATGTTTTTCTTTTGCCTTCAAATGGATAAACCCTAGGGCCACTGTAGATGTGATTTTGGCCGTCTTGACCTCGAAATGGTTAGGTTGGCCCAAGAAATGTTAATTACTAAAATAGAGTGTATGTTGCTTTAAGCATACGAGCCTTATGCACCTCGATGTAGTTGAAGTTGTAATGTGGAAAATCTTATATATAAAATTCACATCCTGCTTGTTTTTCGAAACCATGTATTAGACTTCGCTAAGATCGACATCTCGCGCAATCTCTGTGGCGTACGTACATGACTGCTATATATGACGTGGAATGAATACTAATAGACAGACTAAATTATTGAACCAGTCAACGTCCCTAGCCTGCTATTGTGTATGTATCCACTGTGCGATGGCTATTAAGTTGGAAATATGTACCAAATTTAGGTTATCTTTATAATGTCAACCCGTTTCTTGCGTACAATTCCGATTTACTGACGAATTTGACAGTTAACTTGAACAACTGCAATATCACTATATTAATAATTTCAAGTTAGATTGGACTTAACACTATAGATTCTATTTAAAGAGGTCTCTCTGTCTACTGAATCTAAGAAATGTTGATTCTGCTACTCTGGTATGTATTATGCAACATGAATGAAATACGAGTGCACAAAGTCCACACGTTTTATACACGGAGAACTGTATGTACCAATGCGATTCCGCCAGGTTTTATGCAGACTTGGGTTACCGCTTTCATGACCGGCCTCTGCCGTGGTCCTGATGAATGTACATTTGCAGGCCATGAGATAACTATTTTTGAGTATTTACCACTGGAATGACTGGCTCGGTAATTTTCCGATTTGACTGCACCAACGCCGATTAGAGATAGATCAAACTGAGGTGGCATATAATATACAGTCAACTCTGACCTCAAATATTTAGGCCATTCTGGATGTATATAGATAGCTAAATCATTGCCGTGCTAATGCCTATCTCCCCCCCCCCTCCCAACCCCCCCCCACCCCACCCACCCCCAATAGTTGATCCAATATTGATAACAGCACTTAAAGGAGACATTCATTTCGCTATAGCTATGCTCCACCCATTTCTAGCAATGCTCCGTACAATGGACATTTCCAGTTTTAGTTATACCCCGGCCATCTCTAGCTAAGCTCCACCCATACTGCGATCATGTTGGGATCGATCGATCCCCGAACGCCCTGACTATCAATTTCCAGAAAACTATACACGTTAGCTGTTAAATATGTTGAGGCTAATTTGACTGGTTGTTGTAGCTGCTGATGACAGCAACAGCGCCCAGTCAAATTTGTTTCAAAATATTCAACATAATGTTTATTAAATGGTAGCGACGTCATGATTATGACGTCATCGTACACATCACTTAGTTGATTATGACGTCATATGATGGATGGATACGCTTAGAAACGCCGATTTCTACGCGTGGTGGAATCGATTTGAAACTTTGAACGGAGTTACTTTATTATGATTGTCTCGTCAGCTACCACGTGGCGTATTTGATTTTAACGTCAGATACTTGAGTGACATATTGGAACCCCTATTGTTTGTGCAGAATCCTTGTAAATGACACATATTTAAGATTTGTAAATATGAAAGTAGACAACAATATGCCAATATGAACGTGGCAATAAATTGTTAAAATGCATGGCTACATCTTGTAAATATTTGCGGCGATTTGTATGATAGGATTTTATACACGTGTTGTATTATACTCTGTATTAGAATCTAAATTCTCCTTAATGCGTATGTAGAGATAGGCTGTGATAAATATCTGTGTTAGATAATACATAAATTGAATTTGGTTACTGAAGTAAATGCCAATTCTGTAAACAAACTGACCGTGAATACAAATAGTTAATCATATTTGCGACACACTATTATTGCCGAAATTGTAGTCATATTTCTTAACAGCTCTTTTAGAAATTTATGGTGAAAGCCTGACACGTTGTCGTATTCGCAGTCTTTGTTATATATTCATTTCAATGAAATTTAGCCACATTGTCAGCTATGCTATGGTCTACACTGGGCATACCAGAAATTCCTCAAATACCAATATATAGACCTAGGGTAATTAACTCGCAATGCATAGATACGGAACATACCTAAGAGACGAACTTTAAAGATGTGCTGCATTATCTTGTAAACGTAGCCAATATTAGATCAGAAAGTCTTCCATTATAATACATTATATAATATGTAGTTTGATGTATTATCTCGTAGATAAACATGTACATATTTCCGTAATAATAATAATAATAATAATAATAATAATAATAATAATAATAATAATAATAATAATAACAAACTTGTTGTTGTAGTCGTTGGCCTTCTTGGTAGATTAGTAGTTCTATGCATTTTCTAACCACATATACAGGGATTTGGCCAACACGTTTTTGTTATTTGTTAATAATACTACTAATAATATTAATTACGTTATACTGTTTAGTATTTTGAAGTCTAATATGAATTGTTTACCACAATTTTGATATAACGACAATAATATAAATATTAATTAGACAGCCGACCACTATGTATATGCGTTCGATGGTTGACTCTGTGCACATATATTTGTTGTACGTTAAGTCTAGTAGTTGAGGTAGCGAGTGGTAGCAGAATTCATGATTAGGCAGCATGCTACGTGTTAGTTCATTAAGCGCTAGAGGGTCGTATGATTCAACACGGAATAAAGCTTTGAAAACTGAATTCCTAGAATCCCAATGGAGCTTTCAAGTTTTAGATATGCCCTGCCCATCTCTTGCTAAGCTCCACCCACACCTCGCTCATGTTGGGATCGATCGATCTCTGAACACCCTGACTATCAATCTCCAAAAGACTACACAGGTAAGCTGTTGAACATTTTGAAACTAATTTGACTGGGTTCTGTTGCTGCCTAGCAACAGCGCCCAGTCAAATTAGTTTCAAAATATTCAACATCATATTTATTAAATAGCAAATAATTACAAAGCCATACAATTCATACAACGTGTCGGACGATTTTAGATTTGATGACGGTCCATATATGACGTAATGATTGTGACGTCATCATACACGCGCTGGGCTGATTATGACGTCATACAAGGTCAGATGATGGACGAATACTCTGACAAGGTGAATTCCACAGTAATAGAGGAATCCAGCCTATCGATCAATCATATGACGTCATAATCAAGTACGGGGGCGTGTAGGCTGACGTCATAATCAATTACGTCGTTAGTGACGCGATTTAGTCCGTCATAAACGCTTAATAGTCGGCCAAGTTGTACGATGGTAAGCTACAGAATATTCACAAACTAATCTGACAGAGTGGTCTAACATAGAAAATCACTAACAGTTTCGAGTCCAATTCGTTAAAAATATTCAACATAATATTTGATAGTTACAAATGTCTTATCTTATTTGGTCTCTTTCTGCTTCAAGCGCGTAAGCCATGCAGATCATGTTGTTGCATATGAGGCTTAAACGTGTGCGAATTCTGAATATGATGCGGAACTGTGTTGCTGATAGTGTGGTTACATATGGCTGCCAGTTATGGCATATGGCAAATGATTCTCCATGAAAGCTTACACGCAATGCACACTGGCTATTCTGATGATACTATTTCTTGCTGTTTGTAATAATTAAGCCTTTGAACCCTTAATTCTCAGATTATCAATTTCAAAATAACTATACAAGGAAGCTGTTGAATATTTTGTCCGTAATTTGACACGAAGCTGTTCCTATTTGCAGAAGCTGTGTCCGTTAAAATTAATTTTAAAATGGTCAACAGAATAGTTATTGAATGGTAAAGGATATTTGATGTTTCGCTTTTGGATTCAAATGGTTAAGTAGAAGTAATTGTTGATTTGATTAAATAAAACAGCAATATTGTGATAGTTTGACACCGTGACTTATTTTAATCACCCCCCCCCCCCCTGCACTTCCCAATGCACTCATACTCGATACACTGATACTTAGTGAAACAGAAAGCTACATAGCTAATGGACCGTTCCAGTTTTAGCTATGTCCCGCCCACTTCTAGCTAAGCTCCACCCACACTTCGCCGAATGCCCTAACCATCTATTTCCTGAAAACTGTGCTAGTAAGATACTGCATATTTTGTAACTAATTTGACTGGGTGCTGTTGCTGCCTGCGCCCAGTCAAATTAGTTTCACAATATTACGCGGAATATGTATTAAATAGTAAAGACATACCGTTATTACGTCAACGCACAGTCCGTCTTCAAATATGCGTTCGTGACGTACTTATCTACGCCATTTATGACGTTATTCATTATGATGTCGTTTTACACGTCACGTAGTAGATTATGACGTCATATGATGGATGGATAAAGTGGAAAGGCCCATTAGTCACAATGTTGACAGCACACCAAAATCAGATTTGGACATTTATGAGGCGGAGTCACATCCAACTATGATGCGGATGTAATACCTAAGGTCAAGTTCGACTGGCGAACTTTAGATAACTATAGTTGACTAAATCCCTGTCGAGCTTGAAATAGTTAACTAGCTAGTTGACTGTAGTCGACCAGTGGCCCGAGCTCGGCCACAAATGGTTAATAGGAAATTGACGTACAATTTTAAATGGTGGATACGCTTCACCTGCCACAAATAAACGCATGTAAACATGTAAATAGCTGACTAATTTAAGATTGATGAAATTATACATTCCTATTTTAGGTCAGTATAACCAAGGTCAATTCGCTTCTCATATGGAGACGTTTTGACGTATTGGTGGACACAATACACATTTTGATAGCTCATCAAAATAGTCGGTAAGGCAAAAGGGTTAAGCGAGAATGACTCTTGAATCTTGAGTAAATTCCATCAAATATGGATCACCTCTTCAAGAGCAGTGATTTCATGTTCTGAGTGAATATAAATAGTGAGACATAATTAGTTAGTCACGCAGACACGTCGATAACCAAAGCAACAGAGATAACATCGGTATTTAGTTGGTATTTATAACAAATGTTTGAGGAAGATAATTGAGTTTAAAGATCTGAGCAAACTAAATGTGAATTATGTGTTTACTAGTTAAGTGTCCTGTAAATGGTTCATAGTGGATTAACTTGATTGGTCTATAAACGGGTTATGCTTGATAAGTGTGCATCGCTTTACTTGGTATCACTGCATGAGTGTTTGAATTGTTGGTTAGCAAACACCATCTCTGGCTCTGTAGTCTGAATCGGGTATGATATCTGTTCTAATGGCATACATAGCGCGTCGCTTCAGTGGATCTCCTCTGGTACAGACTCGTGGTCTAGGTCCAATAATAGTACCGGTTCCAATATTGGGCCAGAGAAATTCAATGCTGAATCGGGTATCATCTAACTATTGTTAACTCTCCTGCGGTCGTCTGTAAGTAAGTATGTTCAGTAAACAAATGATCAGATAAATTTTAGCCAGTCGAATTTGGCCTAGGTTTCTTGAACTTCAAAGCGTTTGATGAATTATATATCACAATCATTTCAATGACGTCAGATAATTATTTATATTCAATTGAGATAATGTGTTAGCAAATCCCGATTTTGAATATTTTTCAATGAATTTCGAAAATCTAAAATGGATATTTCCTGCAGGAAATACAGAGCAATTTGTTGATGTTATCTTAGTTAATGAAAACAATCTTATTTGCTGCTTTGTATAAAGATGTAGAGTTTTTTCGACCGACAAATAGACAAGCATATGGAATTCTAATACGGGTAGTAGTTACTATCAAAATGTGTTAGTAAATATTTGACAGTTTTCCAACCACTTGACAACAGATTTCAAGTAGAGAAAAGTAGATTAACAGGGTTCGACTGTTTTGGTTATATGCCGATGACGTATTAAAAGTCAATTCACTTTTCCCGAGTATCCATCTATCAATCTGACGTCATATGACGTCATAATCAGATAGGCGGCGTGCAGGATGACATCATAATAATTATGCCTTAAATGATTTTATATGGCTCACTTTAACTCTTAATACTACGACACGTTGTACGTCTCTACCATTTAATAAACATGCTGTTGAATATTTTGAAAACTAAATTGACTGGGCGCTGTTGCTGCCAAATATTCAACAGCTTACCTGTATAGTTTTCTGGAAATTTATAGTCAGGAATTTCAGAGATCGATCGATCCAAACACGAGGGAGGTGTGGGTGCAGCTTCGCTACAGATGGGGCAGGGCATAGCTAAAATGGAAAGGTCCATTCTTATCGCCATTCCACCATAATTTCTATGAAAATATGTCCTGCTTCTGAATATTAAGAACAAACACTTTGGGAGACAGAATGAATTTGAGATAATTAGTTCCGTTTAACGATTTATCAGCCAAAAAACGGCTTCTGTAGTGGTCTTGTGCCCATTTGTAGACCAAGTGAAGACTATTTTTGAAAATGTACCGCTGGAATAACTGTCTCGATAACCGAGCCAGTCATTCAAGTGGTACAATTTCAAAAAACAGTGTTCTCTTGGTCTGCAAATGACAATTTTCTATGAGAAATTTGAAATTTTTTTGAATAAATTTGGGGGCTAAAGGGTTAAATCGACAAGTAACAAGTGAATTCAGGAAAAAACGCCAAAAAATTGAAATAAGAATTCTTATTTCCCACGTATTTGCTATTCTATGCCTCTAATGTTTATATGTCTGCGAAGGATTTGCATTTTATTTCAAATATGTTGTCCAAATGCGCCTGAAATGCTGCCGATTCCGTCACATTAAGCATTTAATAACTAAGCCGACACAACCCGTCTCTGCCGTTGCTGGGCTTTAACAATGGCCATTAGCTAGTCACTAGTAGGCCATTTTTGGAAACCGAGCCAGTTATTCCAGTGATAAATCTCCAAAAATAGTCTTCTCTTGTCCTGTAAATTAACATTGACTAAGTAACACTGTTGTTTTTCTGGACCAGTCTTGACGCTTATATGTACAAGACGTTATGAATTTTTTGTTTGAGTATAAGATGCGCCTTAGGCTTTCTGCATAAGGCACACGGCTTTTCCTGTGATCCCTTTAAATGACGTCACCACTGTCTATAATGGACAATTCCGTTTGGCACAAACGATAGTAGTTCTTTAAGGTGGTTGGTCATGTGACCCTCATTAAATAATTGAACGACTATTTTAACAACAATTTACTTACACTAAGCGAATACATTTTGATTGTTCATGCAGGGCCATTTCACTGCATACCTACCTATTCTTATAACCACCAATGCCAAGTAATGGACTGACCCATGCTGAGAGCGTTTTGTCTGGCTATTACCACCTGTTGCTTCTCATTTAACGAGCAGCATTCCAGAGTTTTAAGAAATCTCAGAGCACAATGGTTCACACTATAATGGCGTCTACTTTTAATTCGGTCGCGAGTTGAATTGCAAAGACGCTCTATATGTCATCATATGGGCGGACATGATGAGATCCAATAGTTGATGAATATCTATATCTAGGCATTTTATTAAAATCAAATGGAACATTCGCAAACTGCAAAGTAAGAAACTGTAAACAAGGAACGAAAGTCATATATTCATTGATAGGCAAAATAAACCAACATGACATACCTATTGATTTACAAACAACATTATTTGATACAATGATTACACCTATATTACTTTATGGATCCGAAATCTCGGGTTTTGAGAACACTAAAGTAGAAACAACAATCAACACGATTAAACTTCCATAGCGAAATACAAACAGAATTCCATTTCGAAAATTATTTTAAATGTCTGCCATACCGGGAAGCATTAACGCTTCTGCATTTTCGAACACTCAACCACAGACTCGCCATATAAACGCAAAGATGGATTGGCATAGATAGAAATGAGCGGCTGTGTCCCAGATGTAATGGAGTTGAGGACGAAAATCACTTTCTGTTTAATTGTGAGCGATATAACATAGAACGAGAAAAATATATTCCACTATTCTATTCAAGACAAAACAATGTAGATAAAACCCGTGGACTACTTTCAACATGTAACAGGCCCGTACTCGCCAAACTCTGCAAATTTCTATTATCGGCCAAGAAAAAAAATAAACATTATCAATGCAACTGTTACTACTACGACCTTCGGTCCTTTACGATACACATGGAATGCACGAATGACACTCACCAACACAACAACTAACACTACCACAGCCGCTACCATTATTACAACAACAAGAACAACAGCCATAGCAACAACTACTGCTATTTCTTACCATATGGCACGCCATCGGCGGCGGTGGCGGCGGCTGCTGCTGCTGCTGCTCCTACTGCTACCACTACTATTGCTGCTACTGCTGCTGCTGCTGCTGCTGCTGCTACTACTACTACTACTACTACTACTACTACTACTACTACTACTACTACTACTACTACTACTACTACTACTACTACTGCTGCTGCTGCTGCTATTACTACTACCACTACTACTACTACTACTACTACTACTACTACTACTACTACTACTACTACTACTACTACTACTACTACTACTACTACTACTACTACTACTACTACTACTACTACTACTACTACTACTACTACTACTACTACTACTACTACTACCACTACTACAGACTAGACTGTATTTTAATATTGTACATTGTATGTATGTATATTTTATATCTCTACACTAACTACTGCCATAATGTATTAATTAAAAAAAAAATTTCCCTCATGCCATCGGATGGTAAAAAAGAAAACTGAAACTGAAAAACTGATCTGTCGGGATAGTTGGGTTTATGGGGATGGAGAAGTATTGTCTATTCGTTGACTGTACAAAGTGTTATTTATTAGCACGCGTGTCTTCAAAATAAATAATTTCCATAACAAGCCAAGCTTGAGCCAAATATACCATCTAAGCCTCACCGAATCCCAGCGAGAAATGCATAATGATGCCCACAATCATTGATTCCGAGATTTCAAGACTTTAAAGAGTTAAAATATTTCGCACCATTTGCCGCTATGACTCAGTAATCAATATACATATGTTATGTGCCTGGCTGCCCCTTGGCTGGACAATGTCCGGTGTGTGAAGCAAACACCGGGATAGAACATTTGTCTGTTTACATGCTTGACCATGCCAATAGCGATTAGAGCTTCCCGCTCTAGAGTGGTATGTGGCGCTAATATGAAACGAGTCCCAGACAATTTCGCGCCTAGCTTGACATGGCTCTCTAAATCCCGGATGTCATCGAGAGAGAATTCTTGGCTAGCCATATGTACACAGACACGGACAACACTCGAGCTGTGCAAGCATAGGTAGAGTCACACGAAGAAATCATCTGTAAAAGACTTCAAGAACGAGACGGTCAGCGAGAGAGTTAGTCTAAGCGAACCGCTGACGGCGAACCAGTTGCTTCTCCAGACCATATGCTGCTTCGATCTGGGGACAGCTGACTGGGGCAGGCAATGTTTACTGATGAGATGACTGATATTGCGATAGCGCTGAATAAAGGATTTGTCTTCTAATTTCCATCTTGATGCGCTTGCTCTTATCGTAATCGCCTGGATTTCCGCAGACAAACCGTTTCGCATAAATATCCGTATCATGAGCGATCTCACGGCTTCCTACACGGACAATGCGTGTATGACTACAGCGATGACAATCAGACAGTCTTTTAGTTGTAACATATTCTCCGAGAAGAGATGGTTCACAATGGCACAATTTTCATTGGCCAATAAATATCCTTTGAAAAAGAATTGGCCATTGGAATTGGGAGAATGGTGTTCTCGGAGGAAAGGAGAAGATCAAAATGAATAGGACGAAAATAGCAGAAGGAAGAAATAGAACCATTTATTGCTAAACTACAAGAGAGAACCATTTAGTGCTAGACTACCGCAAGCGACTGGTGGCGCTTGTCGCTGCTGCTGTGTGCTGCCGCTGATAGCGGTGTTTGACAGTAGCGTACTACCATGATTGCAGCCCGGCTAAGAGCTAATGAGATGCTCGAGTGATTTCCCAGCAATTATGCTATCAATGTATGATGCGAGTGAGCCCGATAACAGACGCTAGTTTGATAAGGCCGCGGATTTAGGCCCATCAAGAACTGGATACACCTCCCCAACCATCCATAGTGCGCGCCTCGGTTCTTATAAGCCTTGACCTTTTCAGGTGGCCCGCATTCCTAAATCACATGGACAAACAGAGCGGTATAAAAAGACGTCAGCATAATCGCACCAGATGCCCCGAACCTTTTACGCGACATGGACGAATCTTTATTTTCTGCACTTATTGAATTCCTATTATCCTGACAATCACGTACGAGGTATGTCCAGACAGTTATTTGTCAACGCTATGTTTAATGTACTACTAGAGAAGCCTATAATATAGGCCTAGGGTATGCCATTACTTACTACATTTCCTGTAGTGTTTAATAGAGGGGCAAGCGCTATGCAGATGGGAATGTAGCGTGTGCAGTACGGCTAGGACAAAATGTGTGCAGTGAAGTGAAAAATTAAAAGGAATATGTTCTGAGTCAATTTCTATCATTGTATGAAGGCCAGTCAATAAATGTTAATATTATTAATTACATAAGTCTGAGATACTGTAATTAGGAATATTATAACTTCCTGATTGAATCGGTCTATGCAGTAATAGTAATGATTATTCCTTGCATTCTGTTTCATTCACCTCCTGGGGCAATTTCTTGGTATTTGGTAAGATAGGGTGGAGCTGGGTGAGATGAATGTCACGAGCTGAGATAGATGTACATTATGGGTAATGGTAATTGTCATGATAGACACATAACACGGCTGATTATTAGGAATCCAAGCTAAAGTAGATCTTTAATTTTGCATTCAAACCTGTGTTTTCATTAAAGGTGGCAACCTAAATAATTGAAGTGGTTATCAGTAGAGATGCGACGGAAACGGATTTGCCAGGAGCACAAAAATGTTAACCGACGGACTAATCAGTTGAGGGACCAATAATCGGTTGAAGGCCCAATTACCTACCTGACCTACCTGACTGACCGACCGAACGACCGAAAGAACGAACGACCGACTGACCACCCGGCTGACGGACTGATAAAACCGACCAACTGACCGACTGACCAACCGACAAACCGACCGACCAGACGGTTGGCCAGGTGGCTGGCTGGCCGACCATCCGAAAGACCGACCGACCGACCGACCAGCCGACAAACTAACCATCGAATGTACCGACTAACCGACTGACAAACGGACTGACAAACCAACTAACCTGTTTGTGATAACTACAATTCTGAGAGGATCCCGATATATAATATTTTAGAGGCAGGACCGGCGGACGCCCTTCTGGTTTAACCTTTTTATTTGCACCTATTGGAATATTTTCTTGAAAATAAACCCTTGCTTCCATCCAGTCAGTCTGCAGGAACTGAAAGCAACGGAAAGGGTTGCACGAGAACTTTGGTCTTGCTATGAAGGTACATGAACGTACATTTAAACATCTGCAGGCCCCATATGAATAAACATGGTTTAGAGAGATATTCGCTTAAACCCTGTGTAACTGTTTATTTAACTCACCGTTCACATGCATAAAGATGGTTTAAGGTAAACAGTGGGTTAATAATTAAACCAGATACATCAAAATATTGCAGATTTACTAAGCCTAGTCGACGGTAGATTTAAGCGTGGTGTAACGTCCAAAATGATCTGATAGTACGCATTCGAATTCCGTTCGTAGAACAATATGATGGTTGATTTAATTTTCTGATGCAGGTTGAAAGTAATGGTATTTGCCGGATTCGGCTCTTGGTTGAGTTTTCTCCTGCTTCTAGTGCTATTGATGACGGTGATGATGGACGTAGTAGTGGTGCTGGTGGTGGTTGTGGATTGTTGGTTGGTTGGTTGTTTGATCAATTGGGTGTAGGCCATGGAATAGGGTAGTAAGGGGATGACGATGAGAAGGATGTGGTGTAGGAGGAGGGAGCGGGAATGGGCGGGAATATGAGGTTGAGCAGGGCGAGGCGGTGTACGCAGAGGAGGAGGAGGAAGTGGAGGGGAGTATAGTGAAGAATAAAGGAATGATGATGATAATGATGACGATGATTGGGACTAAGTTGATTATGGTGATTTTGAGTTGGGTAACCTGGCAGTCTGGTAATTGATCCTATTGCGCAGTCCACCCCACTGCCCCCCCCCCCCCCTCCCCTTCGCATACGTCCTTACGGTATCTTCTTATGGATGATGATGATGATGATGATGATGGTTTGCGGCATGCCTATGCTAGCTACCTTCAGAACAAGTTGATTGACAATTATTGCTGCTTATAGCAGCAGCAACATTCCGTCAAATTGCATACAATACCAGCCATAATTTTGATAACAAGCTTACTGGAAATCAATGCGGCAACAACTTTGAAACAAATTGCTCTCAATATAAGCAGCAATGTAGTAGCACTTGAATATATTTCGAGCAGTTTTATCGAAGGACGCTGCTGCCTAAGGTAGCAACAACAACTGTGTCAAATTGATAGATTGTTATGGTTGGTGTCAATTGAAGAACAAAGGGACCGGCAAAAATTATGTATGATCTGATGCCAGACAACCACATATTCACGAAGTTGGAAGGAAGCAAAGAGGCTCACCAAGAGCAAGTTGAAATGATGATCTTTTCGATAGTGTAATGCCCTGAAGGAACCGTTCCAGAAACCTCATCTCCAACATCCGACACTATCCGTACGTTTGGCTAGCGAGAGCTTTCTAACATTCATTGACAGTTTCCACAAGTAGAATCCGACATGTTGGGTGCGCTCTAACCTCTCCCCATGTGTATGTAATGATGCAGATGGCAGCAGTGGGATGCAATATGAAATACCAATGTATGTGCAATGGATATGCAATAAAGAGTCACCCTTTCAGGCACGAACCCTTGAAATTGTTCATCGAAATTCGACGCCCTGTTACGATCTATGCCGCTTCTGTAGAGGTGGCCGATCGTGAATCTTTGCAAACAGACAATAGATCATTAAGCAATGACCCCCTAGGTCATTGTTGTTCCCGCGGAAGCCAGATCACAAAGTACATTGATAGGCAGGCAAATGAGCGTGTACAGATGGGAAATGGAACAATTTATGATAAAGCAAATACTACCAGTAAAACTATCTGCGGAAAGGATTGTGCAGAATTGAGCGATCCGATCAGATATCGTTAAAAGATTTGACGTCATAATTATCTCTGGTTAACTAACGCCACAGTCGACTGGCGTAGGACAGTCACGAAATTGGCAATTACCCGACAGTAAGTATCTGAATGTCTTTGGTGAATTTACAATTTAATTTTGTTGAATTATTTGAAACTAATTTGATCGGAAGATATGGCAGCAACAGCTCTTAGTCAAATTATTTTTCAAGTATCCAATAGCTTACTCGCATAGTTATATTGAAATTGATATTCTGACACTTCACTTTTAAAAGTGACATAGCTGATTCAAATTGGGGTCCACGGTGGGCGACGATTGGCTATAAATGAGCGTGATATAGCTAGAAATGGGCATGGCATAGCTAGAAATGTATCCCTCTATTAACTACCAAACAATACAGATGATTCTCTCTATCCCTATGCATGAAACTGTCAAACGACCAACTTCAGATTATGTTATTTTCGCAATAGAATGTGCCGAATAAGTATCATAAGCCCATCATTTAATTCATTGCGACTAGCGAGTAGTTATTTGTATGGCCAGTTGAAGACAGTCACTCTTACACCATAAACCACCGCACCACCCATCCAGACACGGCCATACGTGACACTGACTATTCTACACCAACAAATTAGGCTAATTGGTCGAAAGAATATGATGCGACTGGTGATGAGGAGACAGAAGTCCCGCCCTCCAAGTCTCTTATTTTGAGTGTGTTGAATAGATGGCGACAGAGAGAAGCAGATGCTATCAGAGAATGGCGTAGGCTCTGAGAAATGGACGTGCATCTGGAGAAGAAAGTATCAGGTAGAACACTTGAAGTATGCAGGTGATAGCATTTCTAAACCAATCACGTACATAATAAACTTTGTCTTCATGTAACACCTCCCCATTGACACGGCTTTCCAACTTAGGCCAAGGGACACTTATTGGGCTGACCAATCCCAGAAGCCTCCTAGACCATCAGCAGACCTGCGGCCTATAGGGATCCTCAACATCCCCTGTAAGATTTTGTCCAATATGACACTGCAACCGCATCTGAGAAGAGATTGACAGTTTCACTGGAGATGACCAGAGCA
Organism: Chaetoderma sp. LZ-2023a; assembly: GCA_034401795.1. NCBI lineage: Eukaryota > Metazoa > Mollusca > Caudofoveata > Chaetodermatida > Chaetodermatidae > Chaetoderma > Chaetoderma sp. LZ-2023a. The sequence continues at coordinate 74,941,624 of CM067370.1, forward strand.
GCTTTAAACGAGGACGCAGTTGCACACACATTATATGGGCTCTGCGAATGCTCTTATCAGTAGTCGTGTCCGAGCACTGGGACACGCACAAGATGGGCATCGACATATCATTAGCCTTTACCACAATCAAACGATCAATGTTCTGGATATAGTGAATTGATTACAAGGTCCTGCTCCTACACAGAAACTTGGCGGTGATCATGACAGATATGCTCTACCCAAGATCCATGCGTTGATGGTAGCATGTCGACACCTTTGTCCATGCCACGTTGCTTGAATGTGCCATCTGAGGTTTGTTGTGGTTCAGTGATGTGAACACTCGTCTTACAGAACACAGAGCACACAAATGGATATATCCATTTGACGTATCGACGTCTCGAAGGGTAAGTGTCGCATCCACCAAAGGTCAGATATTGAATTTACAGTTTTGGTATCTGCCCACCAGTATTGCAGCTTTCTTGCCAAGAAAATGGACACGTCACACAGCAAAAACCAAGGCGTTTGTGTCCTGGCTGTAAATGTGAACAGTATATCCTGCTTTATTTGCTTCCACCGCATGCAAGACTATCAATATAGCGGCCTCTTCTTGTGTACTGACACTGGAAGTGTCATTGATGGCATGGTTGGACATGGCATGTTTACTTGTGGCTGTTATAATGTGTAATTTAGAATGGTCGATTAACTACTGTGACAGGTAAAGTGTCACCGAGTCCTTGATAGCCGTTATTCCAAGGAATGTTTTTTACACAGAAATCTTGGTGGCATCACCTATAGCAAAGTCTTTCAGTGGCATCTTATTGTCCTGTGCCATTCTCGTGTTGCTTCCTCTAATGACCGCTCGGCAGCATAATTGTTACAAATAACTCCAACAGAATCGTAATTACGCGATTTGACATCTATTAGCTCAACGTACGATTTGACGAGGTCTTTACGATTCTCAAATGACTTCAGGGCCATGGACTCTAGTACAACGACCATCCCATCAACAACTAGACACAGCCGTAAATGAGAGGATTCAAAGGCAACGTCTGTTCTTGTCTACTCTCTACGAGTGACGCCGGAAACTTCTCTATGGCAGTTATCACTGCGCCTTCATCTGGCGTTGGGTGTACAGAGCCATCCGGCCTCATTAGTGTCCGCTTAACTGTTGTGAGCTCGTAATTATCAATCACTTCTTCCATATCTGCTTCACGTGATGAATGTGCTACAACAAGTAGTCTAGACATTAGACCAGAAGTTGCCTGAGTGATTAAAATGTCGTATTTTGCCTGAATTATTACTTCCTTGGCCGTGGAATTCCATAACAGTAACTTACACGTCGTCATCTTGTTCCCGCAGATTTTTGTCCGCATACATATTGCATATGTTCATGACAAGCTTGGCAATCACTGTATTGCCACTCTTGAAGATTTAACACGGTGCCAGGACATCAAAGATCTTTTTAATTGCTTCTTCTTGTCTGAGTGTTGTTGACGTAAGTAGATCATAGTGCTCTAATCTATTGGGATATTTCAAGCGAACCATGACCTTAGTTGCATTGGCAATCTGTGCCAATTTCAGTACACACAAGCACAACTTTAGAGGAGTAGCGGGAGACTGAATAACGATGTCAATGGCACCCTGACCTTTGAGGTTGTTCCTGGGCATGGTCTATGCCAATACAAGTGAATTGTATGTGCTTTGAAATATTGACAGTAAATTTGTGTGACATAAAGCGCCACAAGATTTCCTGATCATTTCTCTGAAGCCGACACATTCATGCAATGTATTCTGGAATACGCTATGCATAATCAAGCCTGTTTATAGGCAAAGAAATACACACACAGCTTTTCAATGGACGACGGACGAAGGAACCAGTCACCTTGATGGATAACGGTGGAATTGCAACATAGTCAAAACTTGCTTCGTGTATATTTGCGCCCATTTGAAAATTGGCTCCGTAGTGTGGTTAGCATCAGACTGGGCTAGTTGTTTCTCTATATTGAGTGATTCAAGTGTAGCAAATACGGCTATATGTGTTTCACGAACCTTCCGTTTTAATGCACACGCATTTGATAACGCCTTATCACTCACTGGCTTCAAGAGCAATGCTAGTCAACCAGCCAAATCTAGATTCAACAAACTTTTCCACAAATGACCTGGTAGAAAAATACCAATGGTACCAGTTGTTAGGGTGATTTATGATGGTTATCACCAGGGTGTATGTAGGGTCTGAAAGGGGTGCACTTATTTTAGCCATAACCGTTTCCATGGTAACCACCAACATAACCACAACTATCTAAATTCATTCAAGATTGTACAATTTACTTATTATTGAGTATAGAAACACAATTATGGTGTTGAATGAAATGTTTAACATTCCTCTAAACACTAATGCCCTCTACTGCTACTATGAAGCTAATTTCCATACAATTATGACATCACACCTATTAAAAGATGAAAGAAATATTCACTTAAACATTTTAATGATTTTTATATACACGGTGAAATTCTGGTGCGATTTGGCAGCTCAATAAGGTGTCATTTAGTAGCAAATATATCTAGATTATCAGCAATCTCCATTGTATGGGCTAGGCTCTGGAAAATGTTGCTTAGAACTTAGTTTTCATGGTAAGGTTAGAGACGATTTTTTTGATCGTTAAGATTCCTTAGCTGCATAAATCACTGGTAGCATATGACTCATACATTCTCCGAGTTCATTTGACACATTATGCATTGGAACGATCTCTTCCTTTGACATACACCCGTCTTATTTCACTGGGCGGTACTCCACTCGAGTACGAGGAACAGCAGACATACTTGGGAGTCACCTATGACAGAAGATTAACATGGAAGGAGCACATCCAGAACGCAGAGGCAAAGGCCAGAAGAAAGCTAAACATCATGAGGAAGCTGGCAGGAATAAGGTGGGGTGCCAACGAAAGGATCCTCAAGACCATCTACCTAGGTACCGTACGACCACACCTTGAGTATGGATCCAGCTCATGGATGACAGCAGCTAAATCTCATCAACAGAACCTCGACAGAGTACAAAACCAGGCACTGCGCATCATCACTGGTGGAATGAGATCAACACCAATAGAAAAAATGGAGCAGACAGCAGGCATCCCCCCACTTAGCAAAGGAAGGGAATGCAAAGCACTGATCCAAGCTGCAACGTTCAAATCGTTCAACAACCACCCGATCCGATGAAGATCAGGCAAGCACAGCTGTCATCAGGAAGACTTAAAAGATCAAGTTATGTGAGAGACAAAAGCACTTCAAAGGAAACACCAAGAGATGTTGCCAGCACAAATAGAAGACCCAAACCACACCCTTGATCCTCCACCCTGGGAAAACAAACTAGAGAGTATAGCTATTCGCACCACAGTACCTCATCTCACAATCAAAGATGAACACAGTGATGTGAGCAAGAAGGCCCTGACCCTAGCCATGCTGGAAGAAATGTACCCTCAGGAGACATGAATAAGGATCTACACAGATGGATCAGCCAAAGATGCAATTAGGAGCGGAGGTGCCGGACTGCACATACAGTATCCAAACGGACAACATGAGCCAGCTGCAATACCGAAGGCAAACACTGCACAAACTACAGAGCTGAAGTCGAAGCACTGGTTCATGCACCTAATACCATCAGCAGAACAGCAGGCTCTATTGCACAGATTGTCTTTTTATCTGATGCCCGCTCCGTCCTTGAGGCTATCACCAAAGGTAAGCTGCCACAACTTGAAGAAGCACTACACACCATCAAATGCTTGCGGATAGCACTGCAGTGGATCCCCTCACACTGTGGAGTCCAAGGAAATGAGGAAGCAGACAAGATGGCAAAGGTGGTGCAGAAGAGAATCAGACAGAAAACATGGTTACCCATACAGAGATGAAGACTATCATCAAGTCACTCTATAGAACACCTCAATCAGAAGATGCCTACCATCATCTCTCGAGGCCAGAGCAAGTGACCATTTTCCGTCTCAGAACTGGACACAACAGACTAAACCAACACATGTAAAGGCGGTTCCACCTTACGACATCGCCCGCTTGTCCTTGTGGAGAAGCAGAACAGACCACAGAGCACATACTTCAAGGTTGCAGTACGTATCAGCTGCTGAGAGAAGAGATCTGGCCTTTGTCAACCTCTTTTCATGAAAAGCTGTATGGGCATGTGGAAGAACTGCAGAAAACCACAGATTTCATCTTGAGAACGGCGCTCCAAGTGTGATACCAGCGATCGAAAATAAGAAGAACGGCCGTCTTAAGACATAACGCTTTCAAGCCAAGTACCCATTAGTATCGTGGCCATAATATGTTCACAACATCTGAATCAAGACACCTAAGAAGTATTATGTCAATCCTAATTTGTATGTCCGTATGCAATGTGAATGAACATCTAAGAATCAGCTTCTTAACGATCGAATCTAAGTTTTGGTAATACACTATGGCTACCAAGAACGACCATCACTGCTCGATATATAGCATAGAATCCACCAGCAATATATGTTTCAAAACCAGGTTTTAACGTGATTTCTAACTCGATGGTTCAATCATGTAGAAGGAAGTCCGAAAGGTTTGTCTCGTTTCTTGCATTTGACAACAGCTTCAGGCATTGTTTTGGACGTGATCTTAGAACTGTCATGTTTCTTATCTCTTATATCTGAACATTACCACGCACACCCTTTCACTTGATGTTATTGATTCCTCGTTCGAATAACTATTATTAACTCTAACCACATCAGTTAACTGAAATATTAGAGTAAGAACGATACCACGAGCTCACCAAATATGGTGTACTTAGCTGTGCCAATGCAGTCCATATTGAACAACATCACTGTCACGCCAACTTTAGACTCACTAATGTTCGAAAGTAGCATGGCCTTTATCAAGTCATGGGCGTCGGCTACCTTTCGTGTCTTTCTGAGAAACGCATCTATATTGAAGAGAGAAAGTGGAACCTGTTTTAATTCATATTATAACAATTCCTTGATGTCTACATCGCGAGCCTGTCCATGGCCAGTTTGTTGAATATTTGGCGATCAATATTCAATCACATGTTAAATTTTAGTAGCAACGCTTTTGTTCAGAGTAGTAAATGTGTACATATTTGGTCTTCTAATCGGATAAGGAAAATCGATCTCACCGTTTATCAGTCTATTAGTTAGACATTTCTCTGTTTGCACTATCCCATTTCCATGTACATTGCGCATTGCAAAGTGTCTCAGTTGGCCCAGGTAAACATACAAGTGCTGTGGCAATATCCACGAGGGGGTTGCCTATTATCTCGAGATAATTCGTCCTCATTCAGGAAAGGGTTAGAGTCCTTTCGTTATCAATACTAATAATTTCCTTGATTGCAGCTTCTTCAGCTGTAATGCGGTTCTCTGTAGCCTCCAAATAGATGTCACCACTATCAGGCTGAAGCAGCCCACTCAATTGTCTTGTCCTACGGTTATAGCTGCCTTTAGATATGCGGTCAAATAGTATATTACAGCGCCTACACCTTAGCACAGAGCTATATATGCTTGCCGCAGTCTTTGTTTAATGACTGTTTGATTTACATGCTATGCTAGATTTCACTGAATGGTCGCCTGTTCCAATAAACTGTACATTGGACTTCAGATACAGTTTGGTACACTTCTGCTTTCTCATTTCTGAGAAGTCTTGCTTCAGCAACATAAAATTCAGTCCAACATGCATAGTTTACATGTCTGCACTAAAAATCTATTGGAGCCATTTCTGCAAATTGTTATGTTTCCAAGGACTTTTTCTCATCCCGTTTTACAGCAATGTAATCCAGGAGCATATTTGAAAGAAAATTTACCACTGGAATGACTGCCCCAATAATCAAGCCAGACATTCAGTGGACACATTTCTAAAATAAATATCACTGACGCTTGGAAATAAAGTTGTTGCCCATGGCATCAACATCTTGCAGTAAAATTAGCATCAATATATTCAACAGCTTGCCTGAATGATTACATTGAAATTGGGATATTGGAGTGTCACGTGTATAACAGTAGCTATGCCGCAAAATAAGAAAATTGTAATAAATTTGGTAAGGAAGTTTGAAATGTAACTGAAAAGTAACTGAAATTTCAGTTACTTTTGCAATGTAAATGGTTACATTTCAGTTACTGTAACTAAAAAGTTCTTCAGTTACAAGTTACTTCAGTTACATGAAAAATGTAACTAAGTTACAGTCAGTTACAGTTACAAGTTACAGTTACCCCAGCCCTGGCTGTGAATCGGTTTCTGGTCATCTTCCTTTGGCACGTGATGCACGTTCCTATGGCTACATTAACCTTTTGGTTTCGATAACTTGAGTGGGCAGGAGTAAATGGCGGATGAATTATATATCTTGTTCTACTGAAAAGAGAAAAAAAATAAAAGACTTATTCGTATTCTACCAGACTAGAATTGCAGGTCCATGAAATCCATTTCCTTTCACGTGGTAATTGGAGTCCATTTTGAAAATTATGCTATTGCTATTATTACTACTTCTAAAAAGAATGTGCCCCTTGTACATGAGAGTGTTGTGACAACAAAGGGCAAGTTCGACTTGCTATAGCTAACTAGATCCCAGTGGAACTTGAACCTTGTTAACTAGCTAGTCAACTAAAGTCGACCGAGCACCCGAGCTCGGTTCAAATGGGTTAGTATGAAATTGCTGTGAAATCCAAAAATCGCTTGCCACAGTTAAATGCACATACACATGTTAATATTTCTCTAACATATGTAAGTTTGATGTAATTATGGTGTCCTACGAAAAATCAGTGTTCCCAAGGTCCATTTCCTTTCCACCTTATATAAAATGGACGATTTTTGATACATTAGCCAACAAAAATAGCCCATTTTCGTAGGCCGGCAGAAAGGGTTAATCCAAACTGGTACACGGCTCCAATTGTTCTGCAATAGCAATTCAATGGGGCATCTGGTATCAAACTATAGTTAACTATCCATCGTTCGACTGGGCATAGCAACTGCGCATGTTCAGTAAACCAGCAAACTGCTTATGGTTATCCACTCGACCTTGACCTAGAACATAAGCCAGGCGTCGGACAATCATCGATGTTTAGATGAAACATAAAAATGTTACACATTGAGAAAAATACTCCTTTGCCATATATGTATATGATATGTGACTTAGTCTAAGTGAAATTAGGAATGCTGGGAATGCTAGACTTATTTTAGTCTAATCAAACTCGATTTATTCAGTGAAAGAATTGTGTTCATCGAATATTCAACAACATGCACATAGAAATTTTAACATTGGAAGGTGGATGCCCCACCAACAAAGAACCGCTAATAACGTTACGATGAAAGCAAATGCTTACTCAATATTATCCAGATCCTACCCTCAAATACAAATCTTTCAATAATCTAGATATATTTGCTATCAAATGGCGCAATAGTAAAATACACAGCGACTATATAAAACGTAAAAAAAAAATAGAAAAAATAACCATTTTCACATATGTGACGCCACAAATGTATGCAAATTAGCTCCATAATAGCGATAATGGACACCCTTGATTAGGGGACCATCAGACATGTCACTCACCCAGAATTATCTTTCTAAAAATTCTATAATATGAAAGCTGTACAACTTACAACATATTTAGGTATTTGTGGTAAACGTTGGTGGTTACCATGTAAACGGTTCAGTATAAAATAATTGTAACACTTTCAAACCCTACATCCACCCTGGTGATGATCCGCAAAGACAGACTTAACAGCTGGAACCATTGGAATTTTTCTAACCGATCACTTGTGCTAACTCCTTAGCGAGACCTCGTTTCAGATTTGGCTGTTAGACATCAGGAACTCCCCTACTCAATGGTCAAACAATACCTGTAGAGTGATTCTATGAGCTTCCATATCTCTGTTGCTATGTTTCCCACTGATACTTTGATTAACAGTCGCATAACTGTATATGCCCGCTTCTACCCAGTCCTCGTCAATATCACATCCGACTATGGCCCAAACATCTGAGAGCACATGGCGACGTATGGAATGCATCCGGACATACAACAAACTGGGCCCTGAACCACATTTTCAAATATGCTAACATCAAAACTCGTTTGCATAGATCCATGTAAAACGTGACAACAAGGCTTCCTGTTGTTGTTGGATTCTAATGTGTTCAGTTTTCAGAGCTGATCTATTGTGGCAACAAGGGTATTCCTGTTGTTGTCGGATTCTAATGTGTTCAGTTTTCAGAGCTGATCTATTGTGGCAACAAGGGTATTTGTGAGCATGGGCATCGATGATAGGCATGACAGATACTGTATCAACAGTTAAAGAAGAATGATTCGTAGATTCAGGTGTGGATGAAAGGCTATTGTACGCAGTCCACGCTGCTATCCTCTGAAGTGTCTACTCTTCATCAACTACATGTGTCTGTTCATCGACTACATGTGGGCACATTTGACCAGATGTTTCACTTGAAGCTGATGGGCCCCTGCACTGCTCAGACATTGGGTGCATATCTGACATATCAGTACCTCGAGCCATGCATTGCGCAGTATCTAACAGTAGATTTGGCATGCGCACGACAGTGTCCTCTTCGTCGAAGACAACTCTTTGAAGTGCCACATCGGATGAGTCTGGAAGAATTATTTCACATACTTTGTCACCAACCAACAATGTCATACTTCATCGCTCTATCAAAATGTTCATCATAATATCCCACTTCGTATGATGTGTAGTGCGGACTGGAGTTGGGTTTTGGACTGTCTTCTATGTCACATTTCTGCAACTTGACACATGTGCTTGAAATACCGATAAGCACCCAAACAAAAGCTTCATATAGAACGAGTGCTTTAATCAAGGTCGCTCCAACACATAGTGGTAGATATACACTGGCAGTCATTGCATAGAAACTAGCCTTCCCATCAAACATGTAAATTTTCTTGTCAACATTATTATTATTAGCACGAATGGTTCGATGTTTCACGTTGCCATATGGTACCAAACACAATTTTTATTGATGTCCTGTAGCACGGCATTGGCTATTTGACTACAACCATGGGTGACGCGACTATTTGACATTCCAGCACATAAATTGCTCAGCGAATTTATAGCCCATTGACTGCACAAATTGTAGTACATCCATAGAGATGAGCCAACCGCATATGTTCTGTAGCACGGCATTGGCTATTTGACTACAACCATGGGTGACGCGACTATTTGACATTCCAGCACATAAATTGCTCAGCGAATTTATAGCCCATTGACTGCACAAATTGTAGTACATCCATAGAGATGAGCCAACCGCATATGTTCTGTAGCACGGCATTGGCTATTTGACTACAACCATGGGTGACGCGACTATTTGACATTCCAGCACATAAATTGCTCAGCGAATTTATAGCCCATTGACTGCACAAATTGTAGTACATCCATAGAGATGAGCCAACCGCATATGTTCTGTAGCACGGCATTGGCTATTTGACTACAACCATGGGTGACACGACTATTTGACATTCCAGCACATAAATTGCTCAGCGAATTTATAGCCCATTGACTGCACAAATTGTAGTACATCCATAGAGATGAACCAACCGCATATGGACTTACTTTCTCGTTGGTGACAGAAGACAGACAATTCAGCTTGTAACTGCGTGCGTGCGTGCGTGCGTGCCTGCCTGCCTGCCTGCCTGCCTGCCTGCCTGCGTGCGTGCGTACGTGCGTGCGTGCGTGCCTGCCTGCGTGCCTGCCTGCGTGCCTGCCTGCCTGCCTGCCTGCCTGCCTGCCTGCCTGCCTGCCTGCCTGCCTGCCTGCCTGCCTGCCTGCCTGCCTGCCTGCCTGCCTGCCTGCCTGCCTGCCTGCCTGCCTGCCTGCCTGCCTGCCTGCCTGCCTGCCTGCGTGCGTGGTGTGTGTGTGAGTGAGTGAGTGAGCGTGCGTGCGTGCGTGCGTGCGTGCGTGCGTGCGTGCGTGCGTGCGTGCGTGCGTGCGTGCGTACGTGCGTGCGAGCGTGCGTGCGTGCGTGCGTGCGTGTGTGTGCGTGCGTGTGTGGGTGGTGTGTGTGGGTGGGTTGTTTTTTTTTTTTTTAAACATATTTTATTGTACTGATATTACAACGGGATTGGGCACAAGTTCTATCAACTTAGCTAGGCCCTCTCCCTACAAAGTCATTAAGACGGCAAAATGCGTAAAATAGTTAAATGCAAACGTATTATATACAGTAAAGAA
>CM067370.1:74956811-75034475 GCA_034401795.1 Chaetoderma sp. LZ-2023a
ATATATATATATATATATATATATATATATATATATATATATATATATATATATATATATATATATATATATATATATATATATATATATATATATATATAAGAAATTCCCTTTCTGTCTCGCATATTTGTTATTTTTGGTATTCTTATATTCCAATTGGACTCTTTCGCACGGAGTGCCTATATCATTTTCTCAAACTAATCGTAGCTGTTTGCTATAACATCATAAAATAATACCATTATTTCACACGATATTGTGTATCCTCCACCCCATTCCCTAGTCCGAGTTCTCCGACTACGCCCTACGCCGATTCTGATATGCCTGGTGTCATATCAGAATCGGCACATGACAGAGTCGGAGAACTCGGACTACCACTCCTCCTACACTCTTCACCACATCCCAACCAAACCCCCACCCCAAACACCACACCACACCTTCAATCAAGGCCTTGTATGCACGGAAGTCCGTGTATTAAATTTATGTTTTTCTGCTAACAGCAAGATAGATTTTAGCACACGTGCCTGTGTAATGTCAATCTACAGAACTGCTCATATCTACATATCCATCTGAGCAACTTTAGAGGTCATAAAGTTAGGTGCGTTATGGGAATGATCTACGGAGATACAATAAGTTATACACGTCTTTTGTGCATTTCCACAACATATGTCTACAGTGAAGTTATCACCAGTTGGTGCGACGAATTAATTAGACATAGAAACGATGTCGGCCTGTATCTCAATGCACAATAGTGATCTGAAAACAATATGTGATCTAGCAAAGTCACAATAGAGTATTCCAATATGTCAGTCAAGTATATGACGTCATAGTCAATTACGACGCGGGTATGCTGACCTCACAATTAAAATCTGCCATGAATGGCGTACCTAAGTCCGTCAGGAACACTTAATAGTCCGTCTCGTGTACTAATTGTATGTCTACTGTTTAATAAGCATTATGTTGAATATTTTGACACTAATTTGACTGGGCGCTGTTGCTACCATATGCAGCAACCAGTCAAATTAGTTTCAAACTATTTAACAGTCGACCTGTATAGTTCTCTGGAAATCGAGATTCGGGAAGTTCAGGATTCGAACAATTTCAAAATGAACAAAGCGTGGATGGAGCTTAAATGGAGATAGGCGGGGCAAAGCTAAAGGTGAATTCATCCATTTGTCAAAAATCCAAACAGTACTTCGATTTCAAATGGATTCACCTTGACATTGATACTAGTAGCAATGCCCCTTTCCTTATAAGACAAACGCCATCATTAACACAATGACTGTCCTTGAATGTTCACTCACGCACGCACATACTCATTCAGAACGTAGCAAATACTCAGCAGCTTTTATTTATGGGTTATCTTAATCACATTGCATGTAAGTTATAAAGAGTGTTATATGTTTCTAGCTCTAGTGAGACATAGCATACCGTTGAATTGAATCGTGACTTGCTGTCGATGAATCCTCTCCATCATTACACATTCATAATCACCGGCTTGAGCTTCCTCGATGGCCTGAAATGTCAGGGTAAAGACAAATCCACTGTTGGTGAATGTTGCTGAACTTCTCGAGTCACGATAATAGTCTCTGCCGTTGTATTGAATACTAAACGTGTTGTTTTCCTGAGCTGTCGCTGTTACGATTGTTTTAGGAGCAGTTCCTTTCTTCGTGAGTTTTCGTATTGTAGCTAGTTCTATGTCGGTTGATGCAGAAAAACAAGACATGCTAACGTTGCCTTTTTCCACCCCTGCTTCCAGCAGGATGACCGGTTCAGTTGAATTTCCTGCTAAAATTGGGAAAAAATCCAGTATAATCAACACTACCTGAGAGGTCGCGTGCCTTTGGGGGACCGCAAATTGCGGGTGTGTAAGACAGGTTATGGAACGATAATTCGTCTTACAGAGACAGGATCCTGGCACAGAAATATGTGTCCCAACTCCCATTCCACTTTTTCAGATTGCCTGTTAAAATCTTGATGATTGAAAATTTCTCCTCTGAATAATAAGCAGTATTATTACACATACCCGTGTATAATTCGCGTATTTTAGTAGTGAAGGGGCTTGCTGTGAGCTATTGTTCTAAATCACTCATGTGTGACAATGCTAATTAATGCATAATTAAATTGATTAATAGGGTTTTAATTCGTTTGGACAGGTGTAATGCGTAATGAGGTCGTGTAGGCCATGTGTGCGTCTGTGTGGTATTGTTCTGTTGTCAGAATGATTGGTGTGTATATGTCAGGAGGTCAAGTGCAATTGTTCAGTTGTTCGAATGATTGATGTGTATCCGTCAGGTTGTGACGAGTTGATCAATACGAGAACAATGGCCGACAGCTCGCAGCTAGTGTAGCACTACTGGTGTAGGCTATGCATTATTGTTTTGGTTTCGAACAATGTCTGTCATCGTTGATGAATAATGACATCCCGTGCACCCTTGTCATGTTTAATGTATTAATTATGTGGGCGGCAGGCCCCCCCCCCTCGTGGTTGAATGGTATTACAAAGTAGAATATTTTGAAACTAAGAGTAATTGTGGCTTCCTATGTCATTGAACCAAACTTTGGAATAATGGCATGAATAATGCAGTTGTGATTCGAGTGTTAATGAATCTGTCAATAGCGTTCATCACATGCTATTGAATGTTTTATCTTGCACTTTTTGAAGAATAGTGTTTATCCGCATGAACAATGGTGACCACCTGCATGAACAATAGCACACAGCAGTCACTTATGAACAATAGTGTTCAACAGACACTTATGAACAATAGTGGTCACCTGCATGAACAATAGCATCCGGTGGCCACCTGCATGAACAAAATGTGTTCCTAGTCATTTAATTTTCAAAAAATCCAGAGTGAAGTACAGCGTTACATGAGTAATATATAGGTAAACTTATCGATGTTGTATGTATAATATTATATAGACAACGATTTTAAACAGGCGCCTGCACATTTATACATGTGGCAACATGTGTATGTACATACCCAGACACCAAAATGCATGCATACATGTGCAGCCATGTGCGGCCACATGTTGCGGATTTGCGGCTGCATGTTGCAGATTTGTGGCCACATGTTGCAGCTTTGCGGCCGCACGTTGTGGATTTGTGGACGCATGTTGTGGATTTGCAAATCGCATGTCCGGATTTGTGGTCGCATGTGCGGATTTGTGGCCACTAATGTTCAGGTGGAGTTCAGAGTTACTTTGGTGATATATACACGTACTTAATGATGTTGTGTGTATAATCTTATATAGATAATTTTATCCATTGTACTTAAGGAGTGGTCTCTAAAGATAGTAGAGGTTAAAGGTTGAAACATGCGGACGCAATTTTATACAGGTGGTCACACATTTATACATGCGGTAGCATGTGTATGTACATGTCCGGACACACATGCATGCCAAAATGCCTGCATACATGTGCGACTGCATGTGGCCGCATGTTGCGGATTTGCGGCGCCTGTGGCCACATGTTGTGGATTTGCACCGCATGTTGCAGATTTGTGGCTGCATGTTGTGGATTTGCAGCTGCATGTTGCGGATTTGCAGCCGCAGTACATATAATCCTATAAAATGGTTCAAATTCAATCCATTTTCTCACTCCAGTTTAAACATCACAAAGTGGTTGGACGTGTATTTTAACTGCAGAGTAGTTAGGTAGTCTTAGGCATTCAGAAGATTTATTTGAAGAACCTTGTAACTTGAATGCTTGCTAGATTTATCCTATAGTCAATATGCCGAAACGTAAATGTTTTGAATGTGATTCAACTTTTGATAGGTCAAATGACCTGAAGCGGCATAAGATTTAATTCCATAATGATGAAGATAGCAAAAATCTAGACAGTGAAGATGAAGAAATGACAGAGATGAAGAGGAAAGATGATGAGCCAATGGAGTCAGAGAGTGAAGCCGCTGATGACTCAGCAGAGTCTGAGAGTGAAGATGAAGGTGAAGATGAAAAAGAAGCCATAGGCAATCAGGAACTATTCACCATATTCCAAAATATTAAGCAGGTCTTAGACGCTGAACAATCAGGTTTAGAAGATGAGGATGGTGAAGTGAACACAGACCCAAATGGTGTAGGCAATGTGTCTATTTCCATATATGCTGATGCTTTAGTTGCAAAGTATATGGACATACTATTCCAGTGGAGAAGATTACAGAACTCTACACTCATTAAAATTATTCGTCAGGAAACTAAAGACTTTATCACTGAGGGTTACGCATATGATGAAGCAGTCTTCTCAGCTTTTCGAGAAAGGGAGTTTCTGATCAAGAAGTACATAAGGAACAATCTAGATGCTGGCAATAATGATGATGATTCCGGTGCTGATAGATCTGATCCATAAGGAATCAGTCTACCCATCGATAAATGGATCTCCAGAAAATTGGCTATTTGTTTATGCTACAGAAACTATATATTTTATCATATGTAATATTTTCTTCAATGTGAAAATATGGATACAAATAAAACATTGGTTCTTTCTGTGCATGCTGATTTGATGATTGTAGCTATATATCCAGCTGGTTCCCCCGCACCCCTCAATATACAAATCAGAGTGGGTGCTGTTGATGTTGGTGGTGGTGGTGGGATTGGTGGTTGGTGGAAGTAGTGGGTGGTGGTGGTGGTGGATGGGTGGTGGTGGATGGTGGTGGCAGGTTAATTCTTGGTGGCAGGTGTTGGTGCTTAGTGGTTGGCAGTGGCTGTTGGTGGTGGTGGGGCTAGTGGTGGCTGTGGTAAAGGTGGTGGGTGGTAGTTGTGCTGTGGTTGTAGAGTGGTCGTGGTGGTGGTGGTGATGGTGATGGTGTTGGTGGTGGTGATTGTGGTGATGGTGGTGGGTGTTGGTAGTAGGTCATTGCGGTCCCAATGTCCAGACAATGGATAGCCAGCTATACTATTTTTGTTGTCGGGACCTCATTGATTAGGTACTCATACTGCTTTCATGCTGACATAGGCGCGTGCACATATGAGTGAGACCTTTATTAAACCCTCATTGACACACCCCTCTCCAACCTATATGCCATTTTTCACACACCACGCTCTCACAAATTCCGACCACAATTTCTAGACAAATGGATAGCCATCAGAGTCAGTCATTCCAATGATAAATTTTCAAATATAGTCTTCTATAGGTCTGCAAATATGAATATGAAGAAATTCGATAGGGGGTGGTGGGTGGGTGGGTGTTGGCGGTGGGGTGGCGTTAATGTATGGTGTTGTGTGTAGGTGGTAGTGGTGGTGGTGCTGGTGGTGCTTAGTGGTTGGTGGTAGTAGCGGTAGTGGTTCTGGTGGTGGGTGGTTGGTGGTGGTGATGGTGGTGTGTGTTGGTGGTGATGATGCTGGTGGTGGTGGTGGTGGTGGTGATGGTTGTTGGTGTAGGTGGTTTGTGGTGGGTGTTTGCTGACACAATGGCTAGATAAATGTCTAGCTAGCAGAGCCTGTCATTCCAATGATAAAAAATTGTCTTCTCTTGGTCTGAAAATGGACATTTTCTATGAGAAAATTAAAATTCTCTTGAAGAAATTCGAGGTTTAAAGGGGTAGAGGATTAAGAAAGTCTATAGTGCCCATGTAATGGTGTAACAGGAGGTGGTCGCTTAGGGCAGGTTTGACTGAATTATATAGTAAAAAACATGGTTATAACATATCACTGCTGTATAGCCAACACAGATATATTTATATTTGACTTGTAGTATGAACCTTGCGAATTAAAAATGTGTTAATCTTTTGTGGTAAACAACAATAGCCAGTGCTAACACTCGACTCAACCACGGTAAGCTGCACGCTCTCATGCAGTATAATTAATGTATTTTATGGTCTGATATGTAAGACATATTTTATGAAAAAACATTCAACAGTGATCAGCAGCATGGTTTCCAAAAAGGGATCATAAAACTAGGAAAATTACTGTGTCCGGGTACATACACATGTTGCCGCATGTATAAATGTGTAGCCGCCTGTTTAAAATTGTGGCCGCAACATTTTTGAAAATTTAATACTTAAATGACTGCCACTTTAAAAAGAGATATCTCCTTAAATACGATAGCTACATGATTATTATCTACATAATATTATACACACAACATCGATAAGTTTACCTATATTACCCATGTAATGCTGTACTTCGCTCTGATTCTTTTGAAAATTCAATAACTGGGAACACATTTTGTTCATGCAGGTGGCCCCTAAACGCTATTGTTCATGCAGTTGTCCACTATTGCTCATAAGTGTCTGCTGCACGCTATTGTTCATAAGTGGGCGCCATACGCTATTGTTTATAAGTGATCGCTGTGCACTATTATTCATGCAGGTGGTCACTATTGTTCAGGCAGGTGGCCACTATTGTTCATGCGGATAAATGCTGTTCTTAAAAAAATGCAAGATAAAACGTTCAATAGCATGTGATGAATGCTATTGACGGATTCATTAACACTCGAATCACGCCTGCATCGTTCATGCCATTAGTCAAACGTCCGGCTCAATGACAGGAAACCACAGTAATGCTTAGTTTCAAAATATTCTACTTTCTAATACCATTCAGCCACGAGGGGGTGGGGCACCTCCCACCTAATTAATACGACAAGGGTGTATGGGACGTCATTATTCTTCAATGATGACGGACATTGTTCGACACCAAAACAATAATGCACATCCTACACCAATAGTGTTACACTTGTTGCACGCTGTCGGCCATTGTTCTCATATTGTTCAACTCGTCACAACCTGACAGATACACATCAATCATTCGGACAATTGAACAATTTCACTTGACCTCCTGACATATACACATCAATCATTCTGACAACAGAGCAGTACCACACAGATGCACACATGCCATACACGATCTCATTACACATTACACCTATCAAAACCACTTAAAAACCCATTAATCAAATTAATTATGCATTAATTAGCATTGTCACGCATGAGTGATTTAGAACAATAGCTCACAGCGAGCCCCTTCACTACTTATTTTCCCTTTAGATAAATTAGTCTATTTTGTTATGTATACTGTAATTAAAGCAAGAGCCGTCATATATCGCAGACCTTAGCCCTAGCGTTTTGTTACATTGTATGGCCTACATACCTTTCGGATTTTCCTGGCTTTTTCGTATCACGCTCAATGTTGTATTATTTATTGTATTTGTTGTATATTATGTATCTCAATAACCGCATACAGTCCAGAGAATAACACATATAGATCAGAATTTGATTGTTTCTGAGATACAACTCTGGATATGCATAATACACACACGCGCACATTCTCGCAGACATATACAAAAGCAACCAGTCTTAGTGACCTGTCTATCGTTCACCTAAATGTATGTGGTCTCAAAGACAACATTACCCTCATCGAAGCAAATATATCTCAGTATAGCATCATCGCAATTACTGAGAGCCACATAACACCTAACATCAACAACAATGCACTATCTATGTCCAGTTTCCAGGAACTCTTTCGCAGGGACCACGGTTAGGCATGGGGAGGGGTCGCTATCTATATAACCGATATTATTACTGCATCCAGACGTCCTGATTATGAATGTACCGATATAGAGATGATTTGGATTGAGATACACGACACACCCAAGCTGTTAATATGTGCGATCTACCGCCTGCCTAACACTAACTGTTGATAAATGGGAACGCATATCTGAAAACATTGATAACGTTCGCGATCTAAATCCACATACAAATATTATCATACTTGGTGATCTCAATGATGATCTGCTAAGCACATCCAAACACGACTTACAAGACATCATCACCACCTTCGGGTTCACTCAACTGATTACAGAATCAACTCGACCATCCACCAATTCCCTATTAGACCCAATCATTATCAACAACCATCGAGTAGTGAAAGGAAGTGGTGTACTGGCACCGTTTTGCAGTGACCACAGCCCGTTGTACCGAATACGTACTTCGTGTATTCCAAAACACCAAATCTACAAGCGCCACATCTGGGACTATGCAAAAGCTAACTGGATAAACTTCAGGGCATACCTACTTGATGTCCCCTGGTAGACTTTATCTGAAGACAACGACATTTACACCTGTTGTCAGATTATAACATCGCATATTATGACAGCAGCCAAGTCATCAATCCCAAACAAAATAGCTAAAATAAACCCAAACGACAAGCCATGGATGACAACAAAAATTAGACATGAAATGAGAGTTCGTGAAAAGATGTTCAAAAAATCTCGGAAAACCAAACACAACGTGGATATTGCCAATTTCAAACAACAGAGGAACTTAGTTAACACGCTTGTACGTACAGCTAAACACGACTTCTGAAACAAACTGGCAGGCAGGATCAAAGGTGGAGAAACTGGCACAAAGCAATGGTTGAAAATCTGCAAATCCTTTCTTTATGATACTAATTCAAACTTCAACACAATGCCACCCTCAAGTGTCAAGATGGCTCGTTTGCGTACACACCCGTAGAGACAGCAGAGCTCCTCAACCACTATTTTTCTAAAATCGCAACAATTGATGACTCGAATACACAATTACCTCCCTTATCCCTTTACACCGACAATTATCTTAGTTCGATCTTCATAACAAACAGGGATGTCCTAGACGTGCTTTCAAATTTAGACACTTCCAAAGCAGTCGGCTCCGACTGTCTAAGTCCCAAAATGTTATTTGAGGGCAAAGAAGAACTAGCCCCAATCCTAGCCAGGTTCTTCAACCATTCTATGAACACATTGCAGTTTCCCACTTCTTGGAAAATTGTCAACGTTACGCCAATCTTCAAAAAAGGAGAGAAATGTCTTACTACAAATTACCGCTTAATTTCACTCCTAAGTTGCTTAAGCAAGGTTATGGAGAAAGCTGTCTTCAAGTACATTTATAATTACATAAAAAACGCCATCATGCCATACCAGTCGGGATTCCTTCCATCCAACTCTACAGTCAACCAACTTCTTGACATTTATAATGCAATAATGCTCGCTCTCGACAGCCAAAAAGAGGTCGTTTTCCTTTTTTTCGACATTTCCAAATCCTTCGATCGTGTATGGCATAGTGGCTTGCTCCAAAAATTAATACACTTTGGCATTAACGAAAGGCTGTTAGGATGGTTCGAGAGTTACTTAACGAATCGCCACCAGCGAGTGGTCTTAAATGGGGGCGAATCTACCCTACGAAGTCTAAACGCTGGGGTGCCGCAAGGCATCATGATCTGCAAAGCATTGCACAGTGGGCACGTACTTGGCTCGTCGACTTTACCGCTTCCAAAACCACATCCCTTTTCATTTCTCTACCCAATAATCCCACTGTTTTTCCGATTAAATTCGAAAATCATGAAATCCCCCCTTCAAATCAACACAAGCATCTCGATATTACCTTTAACAACAAAGGGAACTGGTCTAACCACGTAGAAAATCTATTAGCTAACGCCCAACACACACTTTCCCTGCTTAAAGGCCTTAAATATATTTTAGACCGCAAATGCTTGGAAATCATGTACAAAAGTCTTATCAGACCCTCCCTGAAATACGCTGACATCATATGGGACAACATACCTCAATACTTAGTATACAGATTAGAAAATATACAAAAAGATGCACTCAGAACGATAAGTGGCATAAGTCGTAGTGCGAGCACTCATGACTTGTATGCAGAAACCGGATTTGAACCACTTTCTCGCAGACGTGAATCCCATAGGCTAATAATGCTATACAAGATCATCAATGGAATGACTTCTGCGACTGTCAGATTATCTTCCGCAGCTCTCTCAAAATAGAAACCCTTACAACATACGGCATGGCAACACACTAACAGCTCTCCGTTGTCGTACTGAACTCCGTCGAAACCCCTTTTCCCCCGCAACTGTTCATGCGTGGAATACTCTCACAACACCTATAACTTCATCCGCCTCTCTCAACGAATTCAAGAGCAAAATTAAGGCTATGTCTCATACACATCCACCGCTTTTGTGGTTCTATGCTGGTACCAGACCAGCCAACATAAACCTGTGTAGAATCCGTAACGGTTGTAGCGGTCTGAACATAGACCTGTTCAACAGCCACATCTCTGACACCTCCAAGTGCTCATGTGATGATCTTGATGAATCAGCTGAGCCTTTCCTCTTCTACTGTCCTCTTTATCTAACTCAAAGAGCCCAACTCCTTAACGGCCTATCCCTTCCTGGAATGTCTCCCATGTCCCCAACAATTGCACTACTCCTATATAGCGATGCAAATCTGGATCTGCAACTGAACGTTTTAATCGCAACCCTTGTGTGCCAATACATACGAGACACGAAACGCTTCGACCAAGAGTAAATACACGACACATTTCACACTCTACCAGCAATCGAACCTCTTCGATAAGCTCAATAAGCCCCACCCATCTCTCCTCTCCTCTCCTCTCCTCGCCTCTCCTCTCCCCTCTCTCTCTCTCTCTCTCTCTCTCTCTCTGTATCTCTCTCTCTCTCTCTCTCTCTCTCTCTCTCTCTCTCTCTCTCTCTCTCTCTCTCTCCTCTCTCTCTCTCTCTCTCTCTATCTCTCTCTCTCTCCCTCCCCCTCCATCCCTCCCTCAATCTTTCCCTCCCTCCCTCCCTCCCTCCATCTCGCCAGAGAACCAAAGGAAGCGTCCCATGTTTAATTAGAATTTCTTTAAATTGCCATTCGTAATTTATTTGCTGCAATAATGAGATGTATTTTCACACAATTTGTTATTTCACACATCTCTAACCCTTTAACACCCAATTAGTTTAAGACAACATCATTACTTTCAGTCTATTAGCGGGTCCGGAGCACACCATTATCTGGGGGGTTTGCGACTGGAATGACTGGCTCAGCTATCGAGCTGGTCATTCCGGTGGCAAATCCTCAGGAATGGTGCTGCTATGGTCCGCGACTTAATTTATTCCAGACCATTGCAGAGGCCGTTTTGGTCGGCTTCAGTGTTGAAGGGGTAGACAAAATGCTATTTATTACTTTTTAAAATCCGCCACCTTGAGTTTTGTTTTGCATTGTGTCATCACCTGTATGGGAGACGCGGTTATAAGACATGTATGTCTTATCGTGCTCCCACTTACACAATTTAATAAAATTATGTTTAAACCAGATGCAAAACTGCCTTTCTGATCACGAGGCGAATGTAATTATCGGTTTACTATGATCTTGCATAATAGGCCATTGTTAGCCGACATAGTGCCTATTTTCAAAGGACTAAACAGTGTATACAAAAACAGTGTTGCATCAGCGAATGTGCTGATATGGCTGTGCGTAGCTCCACCGCGCAGTCGCTGATTCAACACTGTTTGGTATATATGATATATTATGATTATACATTTATACTCGCCTGTACAGGACTTCGCGCCATTAATTAACAGTTGCAAAGAAACGGATTCGTTGTATTCGATGTTGGGTGCATACGTAGAATAAGTCACGTCACATGTGTACACCCCTGCATCTTCAGGAACAAGCTGACGAATTATCAGGTTAAAGCGCGTCACATCATCCGAGCGTAGGTACTTAATGTCCACTCGCCTTTGAAGATTTGCCATATTAGTAATAGTATCTATGCCAAGTTCATGGTAAGTTGCTATTATATTAAAACTCCGGTTGTGCATGACCATTTTATTCCACGTGATTCTGGTGACATTTGCATTGCCTGCCATAAACTTGCATGGCAGAGTTATATTCCCTCCACATGTTGCCAATACGTTATATTCGGGTGAGCTTGTAATGCGATCTGCAGGAAGGACACAGTATTAGAACATATAGTCTACATTTGAAAAATAAAAGATTTGATAGAATGTCGGTAATTGTTATCATTGCCATCGCGCTATTTAAACTGTCAATGTTGACGGGATCTGGGCGATGGCGTTTACACTGGTCAGTCGTCGACGACGACGACAACGACGACGACGACGACTACGATGACGACGACGACGTGGTGTTGGTGTTGGTGGTGGTGATGGCGATGGTGGAGATGGTGGCAGATGGTGGAGGTGATGGCGCTGGTGGTGGTGGTGTAATTGAAATATCATTTGTCTTTCTTCGAACAAAGCGAAGAAAATACATTGTTTGTGCGGGTGATACATGCTTGCACATTCCTACAGGGAGTGTGTGCGTGCCTGCGTGCGCGCGTGTTTATATCTATCTGTCTGTATGTGTCTGTATGTATGCGTCTGTATATGCATCTGTGAGCGTGCGTGCGTGCGCGCGCGTGTACTTGCGGGCGTACCTGTTCTTACAAAGACCCAGATGCTTTGATGGAAGAGACAATGGAAAACAACAAGTAAACATATGGAAAGTTTCACCATTCTGTCGCTACTCGTAAACTCCTATGTCTAACATTTAGAGATTTATCAAAATACTATCACATAATCAATGCTGTTCATGAAATATATATATATATATATATATATATATATATATATATATATATATATATATATATATATATATATATATATATATATATATATATATATATATATATATATATATATATATATATATATATATATATATATATATATATATATGTATATATATATATATATATATATATATATATATATATATATATATATATATATATATATATATATATATATATATATATAGATAGATAATCTCTGACGATGGTCATATTTAGCTAAGTGGGTGCTTTATTTTGAACTAAATACCAAAGGAATTTAACCATTTCAACATGGAAATCCTGTATCTTTGTCAATCCTGCAGATAAGGCAATACGACAATATGGGGGAAAATAGGGTGACCATTTTGAAATTAATTTGGCTGAGTGTTTCCGTTGTTTAAAATTAAACATGCCCCAGTCAAATTAGCTATAAATAGTCCACATGTTACCGACATGAGCGCATTTAAATTGAAATTCTGATGGCGGCTGAAGATACCAAATTATATAAACGAGAGGCCCAACGGGCCTGTGTTGCTCACCTCGAGCACCGTGCATTTTTGTCAAAATTGTTGGTGGGTGGTTTAGGAGAAGTCATTTAAATGAGTTTGTGGACATTTTTGCAAGTCCAATATGGCCGCCAAACACGCTACATTTTGATTGGTCCACTTCTGCCATGTTTCTGACTAAGCTCCTTCCCTTGAACAAACTTTAATGCCACTCAGTGCCTAATCATATCTCCAAAATTTCGGCCCAATCCGCTCAGTGGTTCTGGAGTTGTTTTGGCAAAAAATAGATTATCCAAGATGGCCGCCAAACCATTTGGCCAATCAAGTTCCCTTGAACAAAGTTGGTGCAGCTCTTGTCCTAGATGATATTTCACGCGTTTTGAATTGATCCCCCAAACGGTTTTGGAGAAGATCTTTAAAGACATTTCTATAAATCGACCAAAATTCCTGATGTCGCGAAAATACATTTAAAATTTCCCATTGCTTGAGTATGGGAGATTTTAGCGGTTAAATGATCCAAGATGGCCGCTAAACCGTTTATCTGACAGTCTCTAAAATGGCAAATTTGAAATCGCAATACGCACAAACATACATAAAACCAATTTCTGTCTCAAAATCAATCAAATAAAAAAATCCAATATGGCCGCCAAACATGCTATATATTGAAAGGGCCCATAGCGGTCAGCCTTTTTTGCCGGATCAACCTCTCTTGAACAAACTTTAATGGCCCTTAGTCCCTAATCATATATCACAAATTTCCGCCTGATCGCTTCAGCGGTTCTGGGGAAGAAGCTGTTTTTCCGAAAACGGGGGCATCCAAGATGGCTGCTGAACCATTTGCTCAGTCAAGTTCCCTTGAACAAACTTGGTTCAGCTCTTGCCCTAGATCATATTTCGTGAGTTCTGAATAGATCCCTCAAACGGTTTTGGAGAAGATTTTTAAAGGCATTTCTAAAAATTGGACGAAATCCAAGATGGCCACTGGCCAAATTGGCTGATCGGATTCATTTGAACACAATGGAACCTATATGCCATAAGGATGCTTCCTGCCAAATATAATTCAAATCGGCCCAGAAGTTCTCGAGAAGAAGCCATTTTAAATTTTCTATTGCTTTAGTATGGGAGCTTTTGGCGGGAAAAGGATCCAAGATGGCTGCCAAGCCGTTTATCCAACAGTTTCGAAAATTGCAAATTTGAGATCAGAATACCCAAAAACCTATATAAAACCAATTTCGGCCTCAAAATCCATCAAAAAAAATAAAAATCAGAGTACCCAAAAACCTATATAAAAAGAATTTCGGCCTCAAAATCCATCAAATAAAAAAATCCAATATGGCTGCCAAACACACTATATTTTGATTGGTCCACCGCGGCCAGGTTTTTTTAGGAATCACCTTCTCTTGAACAAACATTAATCGCCCTTAGTTGCTAATTATACATTACAAATTTCGGCCTGATCGCTTCAGCGGTTCTGGGGAAGAAGTCGTTTTTGTGAAAAATATGTCATCCAAAATGGCCGCTGAACCATTTAGTCAATCAAGTTCCCTTGAACAAACTTGATTCCGCTCTTACCCTAGATCATATTTCGTGAGTTCTGAATCGATCCCTCAAACCGTTTGGGAGAAGAAGATTTTTAAAGACATTTCTAAAAATTGGCCGAAATCCAAGATGGTCGCCGGCCAAATGGGCCGATTGGGTTCCTTTGAAGAAACTTGAATCTCTATGCCTTAAGGATGCTTAATGCCAAATATAATTGAAATCGGCCCAGCAGTTCTCGAGAAGAAGATATTTGAAATTTCCCATTGCTTTAGTATGGAAGCTCTTGGCGGGAAAATGATCCAAGATGGCCGCCAAACCGTTTATCTGACAGTTTCGAAAATTGCAAATTTGAGATCAGTATACCCAAAAACCTATATAAAACCAATTTCGGCCTCAAAATCCATCAAATAAAAAAAAAAATCCAATATGGCCGCTAAACATGCTATATTATGATTGGCCCACGGCGGCGATGTTTTTAGACGGATCAACTTCTCTTGAACAAACTTTACTGATCCCTTCAGCGGTTCTGGAGAAGAAGTTATTTTCGCTAAAACTAGGTCAACCAAGATGGCCGCTGAACTATTTAACCAATTAAGTTGCCTTGAACATAGTTGGTTGAGCTTGTTCTTTAGATCATATTTCATGAGGTTCCCTTCAATCCCTCAAGCGGTTTCGGAGAAGAAGATTTTTAAAGACGTTTCTAAAAATCGGCCAAAATCCAGGATGGCCGCCGGCCTAATTGGCCGAGCGGCTTCATTTGAACAAACTTGGATGCCTATGCCAAATATAATTTTAATTGGCCCATCGGTTCTTGAGAAGAAGTCGTTTAAAGGAAAAGTTGACGGACGGACGACGGACGATGGACGACGGACACACGACGGACGTTCGCCACGACATAAGTTCACTTGGCCTTTCAGGCCAGGTGAGCTAAAAATCGCAACGGGTATAAATATCTGTTATATGGGACCTCTTTTAAATAAATAAATCGGGAAAAGTTGTAGGCCTATAGAGCTTATGCTAGGCGGTTCACGGGTCCTAATTGTCAAGTAACTATACAGAGATGTTGTATATTCTGAGTACAGCTGGTATGATAGGTCAAGAACATCTCCGATTCATACTGAACATGTACAATAAGTAGACATAATACACAGATGGATGATGAAGGCGGAACAAAAGCCGAATAGTATCGTCCCCTTTCCACCATCACCTGCCATTTGCAATGGATGAATCCAGCTTATCCATTACTCATATGACGTCATAATCAACTACGCGACGTATAGGATGACGTCATAATCATGTACGTCATGAATGGCGTAGCTATAAGCTCGTCACGAACGCTTAATCGATGGCCGACGTTGTTGTATGAATTGTATGTCTTTACTATTGAATAAACATGCTGTTGAATATTTTGAAACTAATTTGACCGGGCGCTGTTGCTGCCATAGTTTCAAAATATTCAACTGCTTACCTGTAGGCCTATAGTTTCTGGAAATTGAGATTCAGAGATTACAGGGATCGATCGCTCCAAACCGGGCAAAGTGTCGATGGAGCTTAGCTAAAGATGGGCGGGGAATAACAAAATCTGAATTCCTCTGTTGGAGAAGTTGTTACATAGCTAATTGTCAGTTCATGTCCGCTAAGTACAAGTGCACTCAATATGAAAAACGTTGATGGCGTCAAGTCAAATGGGCGTCATTTGAATCAGTGATCCTCTGTTTGCCGATCTGAAGTTGATCGTAGTACAGATATTGTATTAACCTTTCAGTTCGACATCTTATCTCTCACGATTTTGGCAATGCTGCAAAGTGTTGAACCCTTTCAAGATTGATGGCTTATGATATCAATGTTAGCGCAACTGGACGAGTAAGCTGCTGACTATTTGGAAACTAATGTGACAGGAATCTGTTGCTGCCATGGGCAGTTGAATTAGTTTTTAAATAGACAACACAATATTTCTTACACTCTATAAGATATGTGATATCTGGTCTCTGGAGTTCACAGGACTAAATTAATTTAATTAGCTTATTTTGACAGCTCATTTCAATATCCTAAACACGCAAATGCTCGAAATTCTTATCAAAACTTGCTTACCGGACAACGTGCGTCGAACATAAGTATGCAATCGTAAAATGTTATTTAATTTATATGTGCTATTGATATAGATAACCCATTTCATTCACGGATTTCCGACACCTGTCGCGGGGTTGGGGGTCTGATCCTGACCGTAAATACAACCGTACTGATGATATTGCGTCTTACTTCCATCCCGGAGTAAAGGGACGTGTCCACGATAGCTATGCCCCGCCCATTTCTATTTAGGACGACCCTACCCCCACGCATTGCGCGTGTTGGGATCCATTTATATACTTTGAACCCTGAATTATCAGAATCCCAAACTCAAGGTAACTATACAGGTAAGCTGTTGAATATTTTGAAACGAATTTAACTGTGTGCTGTTACTGCCAATGCCCGCAACGGCGCCCTGTGAAATTAGTTTCAAAATATTCAACAGATTGACAGAATTTTTATTAGACAGAAAATCTATCAAATACATACAATTCCTACACTCAGACTTCATGTCAGAGTATTTCTGTCAACTATGATTCTGACGTCAGCCTACATGTAAGGTAATTGATTATGACGTCACATAATTGAATGGCAGATTGGATTCATCCATTGCGAAATGACAGCACGGTCATACTCTGTTCTCCAAACTCCTGGCAGTATGCAACTTTATTTGGCTGTCCCTATCTAGCAGACTCTCGGTAATGCGTGTCGTGTCGTTCCAATATGGGAGGTACTACGTTGTGCGCTGAAACTAAGGTACTGGTTACGTGGGCCACTATTTCTCTTGAAACCGTGCGAAGAAAGAAACCCGTAAAAAAATTGGCATGTATGCATGTGTATGCATGTGTCCGTACAAAAATCACAATAACATAATTATAATCGTTTAAATAGCATGATGTATGCCATTGAACCTCAGACCGCGGGGATTATGTTCCACCACGGGCTGGCGTATTGCAGTAACTAATTTCAAATCAAAAGTCTAGACAGATTTCGAGGATAAACGATACAGTGCTGAATGCTCATGCCGGACATAAATCTAACTCGTGACTCTCCTGAAACCGGTCATTAAACTAATATCTTTTCTAAGTGAGTCACTTCTTGTATTCAAGGTGCTAACTTAAAGCAGCAACGTATACCACTGGAATATTCTCTGCTTTAGCCTATAGAGCCGATCACTGATTATGGCATGATAGCGGTATGTGATTTGTCAATTCCAGATGGCACAATCAGATATGATTGATATGATCAGCTTATTTTAACAAAAAATGTAGCCGCCTCTTATATACACCTGTGCAAAAGTTAAGCACCAGCAAAAACAATAGAACGTAGAAACATGATGGTACAACTAGGCTGCCATACTTTTTGTCCCCGCGTTAGCTGACATAATTCCAAGTACGAAATGCACATGCATGCATGCATGACTTCACGCCGCTTGATGTCCGTGCGTGGCGGGAAACAGCACACGTGTTCAGTTATGTAAAAGTCCAGTTTGAGGTGTAGAACATTACATACAGATTTAGGCGACAAGATTAGGAATTTTTTGTTCATGACCGTGGTTTATTTGTACAGAGAGAATTAGCTCTTGATTGTGAACCGCTATGGCAAGACGAAGGTTAAGTGATCGTGTGAAATGGCAAATCATAGGCATGCATACCACTGGTATGTCATGCAGAGAGATTGGCAGACAGCTGAACATTAACCATACTGTAATCAGTCGTTTGATTGCAAAACATGGGCAAACTAACGAGGTGAAGGACAGGCCTAGATCTGGAAGACCGAAGAAGACTACTGCCCGTGATGATCGAGCCCTAGTACGCCTTGTTAGGAGATCTCCATTCACCAACAGCAGAGTGCTCAGCCAGCAATGGGAAACGCGCAATAGAGTGTCAATGTCTACCGTCAAAAGGAGACTGTATGCTGCTGGCATGGAAGCTAGGAGACCTGTCAGACGTCCTCTCCTCACTGCATACCACAAAGAGGAGCGTCTGAGGTGGTGCAACGAAAGAAGACACTGGAACATGAGATCCTGGAGACGGGTACACTGGTCCGATGAAAGTCGGTTCCTGCTTCATGCCACAGATGGTCGAACTCGTGTATGGAGGTCCAGACGCACGGCGTACGACCAACGTAACATCATGGAAGAAGTTCCATTTGGTGGAGGTTCCGTTATGATATGGGGGTGCATCTCATTTGATTGTAAGCTGGATCTGTTGACTGTACCTGGAACACTAAATGGACAAAGATATCAAGATTCCATACTGCATAGAGTTGTGGTCCCTCATTTTGTAAATCATGCACCTGGAACCCACCCTATATTCATGGATGACAACGCCCGACCACATCGTGCTAGAGCTGTGCATGAATACCTCCGCCAGAATGCCATCGAAACCCTACCATGGCCAGCAAGGAGCCCTGACATGAACCCTATTGAGCATATCTGGGACATTCTGGGAAACATGGTGAGAAGGAGGGATCCTCCTGTGCAGAACCTACATGAATTAACAGACGCACTCCATCTTGAATGGCAACGAATACCACAATGGCGTATCAGTCGGTTGGTGACCAGGATGAGACGTCGTGTCCAGGCCGTCATCCAGGCACAAGGTGGATATACCAGGTATTAATAATGACAGTCTCAAACTCGTGCACAGATGTTAAACTTCGTTTTCAGACACCATTAATGACAATCTAGCCACGTGTGTCAACTGTAGGGCAATAGTTGTCAGTTGTGTCAACGTAACCATATTCAGGCCTCGTTTTCAAGTTCAAACAAAAACATACAGTGTTTCCCCACCATCATAATCAGCATTCCTCTAGTTGCATTATTACCTCTTGCACTAAGATGGATGGGTACATAAATGTTTATGCTATTGCTTTCTTCATAGCACATGAATATACCCTCGCATGTGCGTAAAAATAGGGTGGTGCTTAACTTTTGCACAGGTGTATATATGAATTTATGTTGATATCAATATTTCGTTACAGTTCTAGACCTAAGATGTAAAGGTATCCCATGTGTGGCTATTTGAGCTAATCCGGGAGTATCTGCTCTCTCATAAAACGATACCACAGTTAATGCAGCTTACTGGGCCGACGCTGGGCCGCTACAGGTCGGTATCGGACCAGCATCGGCCCAGTAAGCCGCGTGATCAGGATAGACGATAACATCGGACGTGGGCTGTCATCCAACGGCACTGGCCACCAATGCCAGTATACAAATACCGTATTGGACCTGCATAATACGGTGTTTGGACGCAACGTTGCCCATCGACACTTCTTGGTCTCACGTTTGCGAACACAAATATGTATCACCATGGTACCCGACTGGTCAGAATATTAGCAGGGCAACTGAGTTGACCTGTGACCACTACGTCAAACATAGATGTGAACAACCCCGAGTTTAGAGCCGGTCCGTGTCATCATATGAACAGTGATGTTGATGTTTTCAGGTGACAATCTGAATAAACCTACAGTTATTTTATACCGTACCATAGAACTCCCAACGCCGAGAACATCTATTCTTAGAATGGTAAAATCTCTAATCATTTTTAATAAATTGAATTATGATCTCAACTCTTTTTCAGTTTGTGAGCTAAAATAAATGCCAATTTTTTTCTCCATGATGTCGAGGCCAAGCCCAGTGAGTCAAACCTACTACCGCTATGTTCCTTACTATCCATGTATTGTTAGAAGTCTTCAACCAAATCATCTTATAATCATTAATTTAGAACTTATCAACACCAGCATGCAATGGCACACATCTGGTGAGCTTATTCAAGGTCATGTAACCCGAAACAATAGAAAAAACTGGATCAACCCACTATTGATCTCGAGGTTCACTGGTGAATCAAAATTCGATACGACATTATGGTGTCGGAAATGGACCTCGGGTGGGGTGGTGGGGTTGGGGTGCGTGGAGGGGTATGTGGGGTGTGTGGGGGTGGAGGTGGTGGTGTGGGGGAGGGAGACATTGAGAAACCCATCCACATTTACAACTGGCTGTGCGCTCATTGTCAACTATGTATCTGGCGCAGAGACCTGTATAGCTTGTAGCGCAACCGTAATTGACCTGCTCTTCAAGAGCTATAATTGAACATTTGACCTCTGGACAGATTCCCGTCACTCCTGTTGTACTAGATTATCACAATTTTATGAAATTATTAAAGCCATTCAGTGGACCACAGCTACGGAATTCAGCTGTGTTACTGGGCACTCTACTCTCAGAAATGCTTCGCAAGAAATTGTTGGTGACTGGCAATGAGACAATTGTTGAACTGTGATTCTTATTGATGCGGTGTGACAACACCAGGTTAAAAGATGGCCAAGGGCACACCCGCAACAAGGACGTGTTATGCACATCAAGTGACATTTTTGTGGCTTTGATTCTGCGGAGAGAAGCATACACAGGAAACCATGGGCCTCATTTTGGTAAAAAAAAAAGTGAGGGGGACCCAGCCCAAAACTGGGGGTGGGTGGCGTCCGAGGGCCCTACCCCGGAAAATATTGAAATTTAGATACCATCAGATAGTATTTCCTATATTTCTGCAGGTAACTAAGGACCTTGAGTTAGTAGCTGTAATAAGATTAATGTTGATATTACATTACTATATATCTCTATAAAATATACTTATCCAGATTTCCGAACATTTAAGCTTTTGAGCGGCTGACCCTCACTCATAATAATACTCACACAATAACTCCATATCATTGAAAACACCTCTATATTGAAGATATTTCGATAAAGAAAGGAAGTTTTAATTCAACTTACAATACATGGCGAGTCTTTTCTATTTCCTATGCAACGTAAACACTGTAACTAGATAAATAATAGATGAATTCTTAGTACTCTGGCTCAGTTATAATGATTAGTTGATTACTAAGTTGTATTATTTGCTTCATTATCAGAAACTGTGTTATTATGGGGGCAAAGGAGTAGAACTTGAATGGTTTAAATCCCCACGTTGTCAGCAGAAAAGTGAGAAAAATAATATTTTTATTATAATGCTGAACACCTATATGGGTCTAGCGTGGTTTGTGATGTTCCGCAGAAACCAATTTAAGGACCACTATTGTTTTCAATCATTTACAATCATTAACCAAACTTCCTCGTGTATATTCATGAGGGGATGCGCTGGAGGCTGTTGCCATCTAAGACATCAACATCTCCAGTGACATTACCTCGTGAGTGTACATCAGTCTACCTCCCGTAAAACTGAAAAAATGATCAATCTTGAAATTTGGCTGATTTGCAAAGTCATTCTACTGTGTAGATCGAAATTGACCTAGAGAATGTTTGACACGCAAGATAAAAGGTACTCCTGCATATTTTTAACCTGGCTTGATTGGAAACCATTTCTGCCTGAGACAGCAATGGCGTCCATTTAAATTAGGTTCATTTCTTAAGGAGCGCTCATAATTTTAATATCTGACGGTTTTGTGGTTTTGGATAATTTTAAATATAATTCTGATCTGTGGCCTACTGTAGAAGCCATAGGCTGGCTGAAGGTAGGTGGCAGTGATAGCATGTGCTTAAGATGCACACGCAATCACTGCCACCTCCCTTCACCACTCTAACATGTGCAGGAGATGGTTGGCCATGACTGCATGGATGACATCTGTAATAAAGCTAGTGTCCAGGCACCGGAGCCACTATTACCCATACCCGCACGCACACATACAAACACTGTAATAATACTAACAAACTAAAAGTTAAAGAACTGTCATCTTGTGGACCCCAAGAACACGTTACTAAAACGAATAATGACTTTGATTAAGTGACCATAATTATGGATTTAGTGACCACCTTTCTATCCTACTGTCCATCATAGACACGTTTGACTCTATTCCTCTACATGACAGTTGAAAATACTATGCAAATCTATTACACATTGAATTTGATCATTTAGCTCTTAGACCGTATCTAGCAAATTTTTGTTCAGATGTTTTCCAGCGTGCCCACATGGATTTGGTTTACATTTAAAATTTGTCCCCCTGCCCCCACCAAATGACACCCATGCAAGGAACACAACATCAATTCAAATACTGGAAGATGATTTATGGTCATGCATTGTTCTGTGCGATCTATTCATGTTGGTAACATAGGTCCGTTCATGTGGTCGTTGGATGAGGTTGCAGATTGAGATTATGCCCGCTGACTGCCTGTGCACGTGCGTGATATGCTAAACCGATGGACGAAACACACATATATCCATACATGCACTTTGCCGAGGCATCTTCAGTGCTCAGAATTGTCGAGACGCAAACTCAGTCTTCCTGAATAAAGACCATAAGCAGCAGAATATGGCGATTCCTGGTGAGACCATAGAACTGAATGATGCGTACATATTCCCAGAGTGGGCTGGGGCAGAGACGGAAGTTTGAGGCTGTTCAGGAGTTCAAGCGTCCTGACAAGGCATGCATTAGACACAAAGGTACTTGTGGCAGCATTACAAGATGCATGGCACCCCGCTGACAAGTCATTATTCTCGACACCTAGTCGGCTATGTCAGAGAATGTTGCCCAACGTATCATATGCGTCCATGAAGAGAGAGAGAGAGAAAGGAGAGGCATTCAGTTGTTTTAAAAGAGCGCCTGGATACTTAGGCAATCGTCTTCCATGAACCAATCAAATGAACAAAGTTTCCATTCCCTAGCAATCGACACAGAAATCTCAAGAATGTGGATAGTAGAACAGAAGACTCTGAATACTATGACAGCGCAACATCACGCTCAAACTCAGAAAATCAGAGCCATACTGACAGCCTTTTCGAAGTTAATAATTTTGACGTACTTTATCAAAATACAGCAATCTGCGAAGCTATCAAATCTACGAACTACTGTCATGTTGGGAGGCAGCGTTGCACCCAACTATGGTGTGGCTGACGTGAAACTGATTGATGTTGCCGGTTTGGTGCATTTACTGTGATCTAGTTGGGAGCATCAATGCATTCCTTGATTATGCTTAGAAGGTGATTCCTTTCATTGAGACTCATCTATCCATCTCTAAACGCGTTGATGTCATCTGCGACAGGTATTTATCAGACAGGTTGAAAATAATGGCGGAAAGGCACGGGGAGCAGAATCCCACATCGATTACCAAGTAAATGGAATGGGAAGATTCCAAAGAACTGGAACAGCTGTATGCGCAACGAATCCAAAAATGTGGGACTATTTTAATATCCATCAAGTTCGATCTTCCAGTCCGTATTTTAAGGGGGAAAATTTATTCTTGCAACTTGGAACGAAATCTCCTCGAAGATCATGCACAGTGCATTGGCGACCTTATGATTCCAGCAACATCTCAGTCTACGAACCACGAAGAATTCGATACCAGCATTATGTTGTATGCAGCAAACGTAGTGCCACAAGGTCACACGCGCATAATAATCACTGCCAACGGCACTGGCATCGCTGGCCGGATCTCTTTCCTCTCTGAGACTGGTGCAGAGAAGGTGCATGTAGTATGGAACGGGCAAGAAGCTCAAACATATTCTCGTTTACGACATCTGTAACACAATGTCTCCATACAGAGTGCATGATTTCTCCACATTTCAGGCTATGATGTGGCCCGATAATACATCGTTCTTTGCTTAATTTGGTGGAGAAATCAACATATAAAATGTGAGCACAAGGCCAAAACTCACTGCCACATTATATCTCATGATGGAAAAGACTCTCACATTGTCTTAGGATGATATCAGTATCAGTGATCGTTTCGTCATCTCACTAACATATGTGTCCTGCCTTCTGATGAATAACAACTAAACGCAGCAGAATAAATCCAAAATGACCATTGCTCAGTTATCTCACACGATCCAGTACCTGAAACCGATCAACGCAACCTTCATAGAGCTAATCTGTATAGGTGTGCTGGTGGTGATTGGGAGGGGGTGGGGGATGGGGGTTGGGGTCTGGTGGTTGAGGGGGGCTGGCCGAACATGGTCTTTCCGAACACATTATCCTGGTATCGGTTAGGTTTGTTTGGGAGACTTTCAGGACTTCTCTTCCTGGAGTAGAGAAAAACTCTGGATGAGCCTGTCAGTTGCGAGTGCACTACAAGCTGTTTAGGAAGTGGCTCGTGCTAGAAGACACGCCTTGTGTGCACAGCCAGATACACATGTGGAGGAAGTTGTTATGGCTGCCAACGTCATCGTCTCACATAACCTCTTAATTGAGTCATGTTGTATCTGTCTTTTGATCAATGTATTGTTTGATTGATCTGACTATATTATGTTTGTATTTGGCAAACCTCCAGTTCAATAGTGCACTTCCTGTGCTAAAAAGTAATACTTCCAGGTACGGCTATCCACCGTCAGGTTAAACCAATGGTTGATCTCAAAATGTGCGTCATTGAATACTGATGGCGATAAACTCATCAATCAAGATTCTAACATGACCGGGTTGAACTTTATTAACAATATATATGGATTGTGCAGCACTTAGAAATTTGGTATTTGACCATGACATTATGGAGACAAAAGGAGGGGTTTATTTCCGAACTGCATGATCTGATCTAACAGGAGATGAATTAAATGCATAAAAATATCCCCCCTAGATCAGTTTTTGACCAATTATAACTATATTATGCCAGCCCCTTTGACATTGAGTTTTGTCTGGTGTCCTTGACCTTGCATGATAATGAAGAACTCTCCAATTGATCGGCCATATGCAAAACTATGACAATGCATACAAAAGTCATCGGAATCTGCCTTTTATTAACTGAGATATGGCCATATTGTGTTTTGCAAATATCAGCGGCGACCATTTTGGATTTATGATGATTAGGGAAATTAACACATGGATGCGTACGACAAGATTTTAATACAATTACGTGAATCGTTCTCAAGATGAAGACATTAAAAAATTTCCATGACTTCGGTATGGAGGTTTTTCCCAAAGTGATTGTTCGTGAGCTTTGAATCGATCCTCGAAACAGTTTTGGAGAAGAAGATTTTTTAGATGTTTCTGAACAATCTGGCAGAATCCAAGCTTGGTTAATCGCCTTCATTTGAGCAGACTTGGATCTCGATCCCACAAGGATGCTTCCACCAAAGTATTGAAATTAGCCGACAATTACTTGAGAAGTAGCATTTGGTCACTGTGTCTTGTTCTCAGCCAACATATTTAGCTTTCTCAGGTCAATTTCTTGATCTGTGCACCGAGTGTGCCAAGTCCTATTTTCTTGAGTTCACTTCGTAGTAGGCTTACCAGAATTATGCAATACCGGCTTGTTATGGGTTTATATTTACTGTCACCCAGTTTGGAAAATTCCAAGTCTCTGAGCGGGCGTGTCTTCTGGTATCCGTAGAACATGGCTAAACATGGATCATCTATGCTTTGTGACTCTTACCGACAGCTGCGCATCTTGCATAGTGCTTTGTTGGAAATATGCTGTTCGGCCATGGGTGCTCAGTGACGCACAAGTGTGGTTGGGGAGGTGGTAGGGGTGGTGTGTTTGCAAGGGGTTCCATCAAGTTTGCTAAACCTGCATTTGGACCCGCCAAGCTGTTACAATTTCAGAGCATAAAATCTTTGATTTAGGAATCGACAGATTCCAGAATAACTGGAAACCTGTTTCCCACGATGCAGCGTACAGCAATGTCATGAGTAGAGCCCATGGTTTTGCTTTTCCTCCACCATTTGTCAGATTGTTATCTTCTTTAGCCTCATACTTTGTCAATAGTTATATGTGGTTGAACTCCGTGCGCACGGTAACACGTAACTTATTGTGAGACTGAGCGCACACTAATTTCCACATAGACACACACTTGAGCACTCGTGAAGTTTCAAGTTGTACACGTGCAAATATGTTAGGTATTGTAATGATGAGGGCGGGTCAATAGCTAAAATGATACACAGTTGATCACGCGCAATAGTATGCTGTTGTTTAGAGTGTGCGCAACTGTGCAACAAGATGTCCATGGTACTAGTTGAACCCTATGGTGCACTCCTTACAGGCCCGTTACAACCAATAAGCATGGTCATGAACTGACCACACGCTGGTGGTGGTGGTGGTGGTGGTGGTGGTGGCGGTGGTGGTGATGATGATGATGATGATGATGATTATTATTATTATGTTGACACGGCTGGAAGGAGCGGACACTTCTTTCAGGGCATACAATCAGTTTTGTTCAACATTCTCCATGATTTTTTGCATTTTTCAAACACCCTAAGATTTTTATCATCGCAGAGAGTGGAACAGCGCTACCAAGTTTATACAGTGCTGAGTTTGAGATTAGGTTGTGTGCACAGTGATGATTCATGGTGGCTGGCATATGTTTGCGATGATAAACATCAAGTCTGTTGCACGAGTGTCTTTGGAGCTGCCCAGCTGTTACAGGTGCATAGCAGTATTGAGACACGTGTAGGAATAATGTAGGTGCATCTTTACCTCTCCTGGAAATATTTATAGCCTCGAAGCCGCACTGTGTGCCCTGTTACACGAGTGGTAATGTCTATTGATCTGCGAAGAAGTGAGCCTAGGATTTTGATCTTTCGCCACCTTTCCTCGACGCGACGCAACGTACCATCTTCATGTGCCTCCTTTGTATAATATCAGTTCTAGCTTCGTTCCTGAAAGAGTTGTGGTTTCGAGATCTTGTGTAACCTTTGGAATTAAGCTGCTTTTACTCAATGAAAACGGCATTTTCTGCCTACACTATCTTTAGTGACATGCGTAGTTTTGAGATTGGATGGTTTTTCGGATAGCATTGAACATATGTTAGAGTTGTAGCAAGATACAGGTGTAGAGCATTGGTGATAAACCATCGCCTTGTGGTAATCCTATTGGTGTGTCAAATTTTGCAAAAAAGCGTTGATTTGACAAGAACAGATAATTTTGTGTTTCCAAGTGTGAGCCTCAGCAGGCGTATTTCGTCATCGTCGATGGGAGACTGGGCAATATGTGATCTCATAACGGTATCAAATGCACGGTGACATGTCGTTTAGTTATGTTTAGATAGCGGTACTGATGTTAGCATATGTTGTGCCCGCACTATGTCGGCGCAACTGCATATTCTTTTAAAGCCGTTCTGTCAAATTATCATCACTGATGCGATATAACTTCACATTTGTCAAAAATTTCCTAATGCCGTTCAAGACCACGATGGGCCTCAGCTTGGATAGAGGTTCGGCGCTTCCTTGACTTTAGGCAGTGCCTTCTTCCACATCATCCATAGCGACGTGCTCTCTATATGCAGAATTGATAATGTATTTGAAGGGTGGTGAGATGAAACAACCTACTGTGTGAAGAGTGTGTCATTAATTACATCTGGTACACACGCGGGATCAATCTTTAGCGCTGTAGTTGTTTTTATCACTTCTGTGTCTGCTATTGGGTTTTGCAGGTGATCCTGTCTGACTATCGAATGGAGGTATTGCATCATGTATGTATGATTACTGTATTCTGCGGCTGTAGTCGTAGATACATCATGCAGCTGCATTCCGGCATTCTTAGGTGTCTTGTCCTTCGTTTAATTGAAATCGCTAGCTTCCTTAGTTGCATTCTTGATATGAGAATACAGAGTCCTGTTTTCTTGACGTCACCTCGCAGCAAGCTTAACATATTTATGCATTGATGTCCTCCACTAGCTTTATGGTTGCTGGCTCCAAGTAGAACGAATTCCAAGTTCCTGGCCCGGATGTGTCTTCTAATATCCTTAGCACATGCTCAAACAAGGACCGTCTTTGCTGGAAGACTTTTACAGACAGTTGCAATGCATTAAACATCTTGGATAATGCATTATTGGAAATTATGCTGTCTGGCCCTCGGTGTCCAGTCATGGTCATCGATGTCCAGTCATGGTGCGAAGGTATTTACGGTGGCTGGCATCAAGTGTGTCTAGAGCTGTCTTTGGTGCTGCCCAGCGGTTACCGTTATACATCATCACTCACGGGTACGCAGGTTGCATTGTATAAATCTAGTCTATGTGATCTACGATTCCATAGCTTCCAGAAGGACTGGAAAGCTATGTTCCCCGTGACGCAGTGTGCAGCAATGTAAGCAGCACTGCGGAGCAGTGAGCCCATGATCTTTCTTTTCCTCCATGGTTCACCACAACGAATTTGATAATTATTTTCTTTAGTATCATGCTTTGTCGATAGGTATATGTGGGTGAACATGGATTTTTTTCGATTCATGCATAGAGATATTCTCAATTTTTAGTTCGCTATGGTGAGAAGTTCGTCAATGGCTTTCTTTTCTTCGTCTATGAAGTCTACATCGTCGGTATATTCCATCTCTAGCGGGATGCACAGAATGGACACTGGGATGGGGGTCGTCTTTTGGAATTTTCAGTCACTGGTTTCCATACAGCAGCAAGGTAACAGGTGGCTCTTGTGTGCTGTAACAACATCACACAGTCACTTCATCGATACTCTTAGCTGAATACTAACACTGCCAGTATTTAGTGCAGTGCCAATATTGCATTCATTTAGTGTATGCAATACGAAATATGAGCTGTCAGGTAAAGCTAAGCCCACATTTTGTTGCTATAACCTTAACTTCAGTGTATTGTGAAGCAATGGGTAATATTGGAAACAAAACATTGCTGTATGTTTGGATACTCTGCAAGATGCTGAAATGTTTGGCTGTAATAAGCTCGTGATGTTTGGTGCAAGATGAAGATGCCGTGTGATAGTCAGGGTCTTTATGGTAAAAGCTCACAAATTTAGCTATTCTGAAATTTACGAAAAAGTTAAACTACAAAGTTCAAATATTGCGATCTACATTAGCCATGGATGGGTAATACCAATGGTTAAATTTCATAAATTGGATATACTTCTCCACGGCTGTGAAAGCTGGCCTTGAACTCCTTATATAGTTAATATGCAACTGTGATGGTTACTAACTACTGGCTAACTGACTAACTGACTAACTACTATTACTACTACTACTACTACTACTACTACTACTACTACTACTACTACTACTACTACTACTACTACTACTACTACTACTACTACTACTACTACTACTACTACTACTACTACTACTACTACTACTACTACTACTACTACTACTACTACTACTACTACTACTACTACTACCACTACTACTACTACTACTACTACTACTACTACTACTACTACTACTACTAGTACTAGTACTACGACTACTATAAAGCAATTTTCATCTTTGCCTCATACACGTTTATCGTCAAATCCTAGAATTAAACAACATTGCTGGAAATGAGGTTCATCAATAGGGTCAGACATTATGTTGACAATTCCCACATAGAGCCCAAAGAGATTGACAATTCCCACATAGAGCCCAAAGAGATTGACAATTCCCACATAGAGCCCAAAGAGATTGACAATTCCCACATAGAGCCCAAAGAGATTGACAATTCCCACATAGAGCCCAAAGAGATTGACAATTCCCACATAGAGCCCAAAGAGATTGACAATTCCCACATAGAGCCCAAAGAGATTGACAATTCCCACATAGAGCCCAAAGAGATTGACAATTCCCACATAGAGCCCAAAGAGATTGACAATTCCCACATAGAGCCCAAAGAGATTGACAATTCCCACATAGAGCCCAAAGAGATTGACAATTCCCACATAGAGCCCAAAGAGATTGACAATTCCCACATAGAGCCCAAAGAGATTGACAATTCCCACATAGAGCCCAAAGAGATTGACAATTCCCACATAGAGCCCAAAGAGATTGACAATTCCCACATAGAGCCCAAAGAGATTGACAATTCCCACATAGAGCCCAAAGAGATTGACAATTCCCACATAGAGCCCAAAGAGATTGACAATTCCCACATAGAGCCCAGAGATTGACAATTCCCACATAGAGCCCAGAGATTGACAATTCCCACATAGAGCCCAAAGAGATTGACAATTCCCACATAGAGCCCAAAGAGATTGACAATTTGATTTGAATATGCGACAAGTAATCGGATGTGAAAATTCCTGATCGAACCTGTATTATAGGCTGTATATACCGACCACATTCCAAATAATTATTTTAAAATGAAAGTATGCTTATCCAAGGTTGTTATCGCATTTGATGTATTAGAGATCTACCGCTATTGAGAGATTAATATGATTATTCACCTCGCTTCCAAAATTAGAATCATGAAGACCCATGCAATTCCTTTAACTCTTAGAACCCAGTAGTCCAGAATCTCGGTTTTAAGACAACCATATTAGTGAAATATTGATATTTTGAAAGTAATTGGCCGGGAAACGTGTTGCTGCTATTGGCCGCAACGGCTACCTGTCCGGTTGGTTACGTAATGTCCTGTAGAATACCTACAGTACAGATTTGAGGTGGCTTATCGTGCTTCCAAGACAAACAATTTTAACCAGATGTAAGAAATCTTATGTTGAATATTTAGGCATGATTGGATTGCGCTCTTCCAGTCCAATTTGGTTCGAGATATTCACCATAAGTTTATTTTGTTGTGGAGGCACGTTGGGTTATTTCTGAGGTGTGTTGTATTAAATAATACTTATTAAACAGGGACCGAAAATTAGAAAAATATTGTATTGCACCCAGGGGCAAGTATGTCATTAAATTAGTTTGCCAGACTATATTTCCAGGTTGCCCCATTTCTGTGAATTCTTTTGGAAATATGTGTTGCTGTTAAGCTATAGACTACAGAATTCATATCAATACCAACTTAAAGGTTATATTAACCTTTTATCCCTCATATCAGCCCAAAACGGCTTCTTTAATGGTGAGAAATTCCCATTTACAGACCAAGAGGCATTTTTCATGAGAAAATTTAAATTTCTTGAACAAATTTGAGTGTTAAAGGGTTAAGACTAAATAAAACAAATACTCACCATGAGTGCATATACAAACCCTGAAGATAACACATTATCTAGGTTGGTCGCCACGGCAACCAGTGTGTTACAATTTGGTTGCCCTGCAGTAAAATGTGATTACTCCGGACAGCAAGATCGTGACACTTTCGTGGCCTGTTAAATTTTATTAAATTGTATGTGCTTTTAGTCTGCTTCCTGGGTTCGACTTGTGTGGGGTGGTGAGGTGGGGTGCGGCGGGGTGTGGGGGGAGGAAGGTGAGAGGGTGAAGCGGTGGCTTGCGTACAGCTACCATAGTGTATCATGCATGTTTTACGCTCCTCATCTGTGGGCGCCGAACAAATTTTAATGTTTTGTAATCAAACAGAAGCCCGATCGAATTTTGAAATTGTGTCAACTTACATTTCATTTGAACTGCAAGTTTGAACCAATTTTCATTATTCGATTGCGGTGCTCCTTACATAGGTGGAATATTCCTCTTCAGTTTGTTTACCGGTCATTTTTGTGAAATGACATTATTAGCTGTTCGACGGACTTAATATAGATGGAGTTTATTTGAGTGCTTATCAGATGCACGCATTTACTTGGATAGATTTATATTGGAATGTGTTCACTTGAGGAATAATTATCAAAGACTATTCATATGAGACGAACGTGAATGTTAGACGGCGTGTCTTTTATTAGGTTCCAGATTTGCATATCAAGTAATAGCTAGCCCGAGACATTAACCACTCGATTCTGATAGCCTGTTTTGGAGATTCTCATCATAAGGTTGGTGTCTTGGAATTTGTTTGATTTTCTTTGAATGATGATGCTAGAAGTTGTTGCAGATGCGCAGTGCAAGTGTTTCCGGTAGTTATTCAATGAATTTCTCGCAGGTTCTCAGATCGATGCTTTCTTATGTGTGTGTCGAAACGGAATTCAGAGTGGAATGATTACATGCCAATTTTGGAGTAACGCCCTGACTAGATCGTGAGCTTTAGGTTAGCATGATTTCAAATCCGAATATAAACTGCTACGTTGGCAATTGCCGTTGTTCTGACGTTCAAGTTTCCAAAAATATTAGCGTTCTCTCTCGGCGGCTGTTGTGCAGTATGGCAGTGTGTTGCTTTCTAACTTTTATTTACGTAAAATGTTAGCGTGCTCGGATTCTGTATGTCCAGCTGACTAATCGGTAAACGTGGCTGTATTTTGTACGGCAGTAAGTTGCTGTATTGCCACTTAATTTAAAAGCGCCTTTGCTGGCTAGACCCGAGTGCCAAATGTGCGCACAAGACCTATTTTCTGGTCACAGATTTGATATTTAACTTACTTGTGATAGGTGTATCGTTTGCGTACTGCACAGTCGGAGAAAGGGAACGCTCAACGCCAGGGCCCAAAGAGGCGGGTTTCATTGCTCTAATAGCAGTTTTTGACATTTCCGCCTTCTTGTACTAAATTGTTATCAGGTCTTAAACCTGTAGTTTTAAGCAGCTTTTTCTAAACCATTATTTGATTCCATGTTCGTACATGCTCACATAATTAGTCCTTGTGTCTATGGGCTACGTTCATGTAACCAAATAGTCTTATTTTCTGCTGTCAGCCACATTGTCACGTGATTCACTCAATTTCAAAGGTAACTAAGCTTTTACGGCCGGCCGACATGTTGATTATTCAACCATTATTGTATAAAATCCAGTAAGAGTATAACTTTCAGGAGACTGTGTTAGATAGTCACGTATTTCGTCAGTAACATTTGATTAAGAGATGCATTATGTTAAAAGTGTCCATTAGTAAATGAATTGAAATGCATTGTGTTAAAATCAGCATTTGGAGCTAAAAATACAAGTCACGCTTCCAGATTTAGAAATTACAGAGAAACCGAAACTTCTTCTTGCTGCGGATATTCCACCACTTCGAGGCGCAACCAATTATTGTCCAGTTTATGAAGATTACATTCATGTAGGCACACGTCAACAGTACACG
This sequence comes from Chaetoderma sp. LZ-2023a, assembly GCA_034401795.1. Classification (NCBI taxonomy): domain Eukaryota; kingdom Metazoa; phylum Mollusca; class Caudofoveata; order Chaetodermatida; family Chaetodermatidae; genus Chaetoderma; species Chaetoderma sp. LZ-2023a. The sequence continues at coordinate 74,990,054 of CM067370.1, forward strand.
TACAGACCCTATAATTGTTATTACCTAATATACGACACTAGGAGTGTATCTGATTATTAATTACGAGATGCCATTTGTTGAATATTTCAAATCTGATTGTTAAAGTGCTAGGTCATTGTCAAAGGGGCGTTCCTCCCTCTTGACGACGGCTTCAGTACTAAAATGTCATAGTCTAGAGATTTCAATGAAAGTAAGTCGGCCGCACACTTTTTAGGCTAAAGCTAGGATAGGTGAACCGGATTTATTAGATAGCAGCCTAGGGTGCTTAGCATTTCTGTATGGCTGTTTCTGATTAATTTAGTAAAACTTTGACTGGGTGCTTTAAAATTAGTTCCAAATTGCCACAAAATTGGCTCTAGGTATCAGTACCCTTTGGATGCTCAAAACTTAGTCCGGTATCACATTAACCCAGGCCCCAAAGGAAAGCTTGTCCATCTTAGCAGGGAGTGCGAAAGTAAAGCAGCGGGGTATAAACACTTTCTTTTGATGAATGTTGGCTAAATGTGTTTTCAAGAACACATTTGAACAATATTCCTCGCCATAAAGGGTTTACAATTAAGTTATAAGTCTGCTTTATTTGCCAAGGCTATTTCAATAGCGAGTTTGCGCTCCTATATCCTAGGAAGTTAGCCTCATAACAGTCTTAAAACCAATATTTACTTAATCGCATTTAGCTCAACTTGATCTCCTTAGTCCGTGGTTTTGACATGTTTCTTACTAAATTGTCCTTATTTCAGAGGTAAAAAGTTAAAGCCCGCTTTTGACCTATTTGCTTTTACATTTGTACCATTTTCTCAAGATTAAGGTTAAGAGGTCAAGGTCATTTGGCCGGATACTTCTAATTTAGAGTACTGCATCTTGAGATAAAGTTAAAGCTCATGGTCATCGTGCTTTAAGCTTCCTTTTCCTCGATCCGGCAGACAGAGATCACGCTGCTTTATCAGAGAAGTAGCAAGAGTTCTTCATTGCCGGATTATATCGATTTATAAGGAGATCTATTAATTAGTTTTATTAAATCAATTCAGTAACCAGCTTCCCTAGAATTTAAGTCTCTTTGGCGTCCTTATCCTCATTCTTATTACGTTTGAATAGCTTTGCGGGCAAAGTAATCTTCTGCTGATTCACATCATGTGACAGGTTGTTCTAGTCAATTTGTCGAGTTAGTTTTCCTTTTCACTTGTTAGATTTCAGGACAGTAGTTTGTTGTCAGTGCTTTCCAATTGGTACTTGTTGCCGGATTGCATTCATACTTGGTACTTGTCCCCGACAACATTGCTGAGCCCAGTCCTTTCATTTTCGGTACTTGAACATTGTCAGAGTACTTTCTATTTGGTAGTCGTTGTTGGATTGTACTCGCAGTATTCTGTTGCCATATAGTTTCAACACTGTTACCCCATTAGTATGTATGATTACTGTTTTCTGCGGCTGTAGTAGTAGAAACATCCTACAGCCGCAATCAGGCCTTCTTTGCTTTTGCCCACTGTGTCTTGTCCTCAGCCGAAATCCTTAGCTTCCTCAGGTCCATTCTTGACTTGAGTGTACCGAGTCCTGCTTTCTTGAGGTCACCTCATAGCACGCTTAGCAGATTTATGCAATGACGTCCTCTCCTGGCTTTGTATTTGCTGGCTCCGAGAAGGGCGAATTCCAAGGTTCTCTGTGCTGGTGTCTCTTCTGGCATTCTTAGCACATGGCCAAACATGGACCATCTTTGCTGGGCGACTTTTACAGATAGCGGCGACGGCGGCGACGGCGGCAACGGCGACCCCATTAGTATTTGTAATTATATCAAAGCCAGATAGAATTTAAATTGGAGTGTTGTTGCCAGATAGTGCGCTCAATCGCTATCATTTACGATACAGTATCGGAGCATTGTTAACAGTTGCTGGGTTGTTATCAGCACACCGTTTTCAAAGTAACCATAGGCATTATTGCCATATAGTGCGCTCAATCGCTATCACTACAGTATTTAATCTGTGCACCATTTACTTGCCAGTTTGTTATCATTAGTCTCTACCTTACCTATTGTTTATAATAAGTGTCATTTATTTATAACATTCAACTTTGATACCAATTACTTAGTCAGTTTCAATTGACCTTTTTAAAAGTGATTTTCGAGATAACCATTATACTTTTCTGTGGCACAGTAGGTTAGTTTGACCTGAGAGCCGTTAGTTAGCTATTAGTTCATTAGGTTTTTCCATTTGTTGGTATTTGAACTGTTGTTCTGTCCGATTGCAAATTAAGTTGCAAGGCTGGCCACCAACCTTTCAACTAACAACATTTTGGCCTAAGATCTATTTTTCTTAGCAAGCTCGGTTTTTTCTTGTAGAACCTTTATATTACATTACACTTCCCTTAAGAATTTGATTCGTCTTTAGAATTTTGCAGTCAGGCATACCCTTCGATAACCCATCATGACTTTAGTGCCAACCCTTCCTAATGCATTTATAACACCCTCTACATCGCACTGTCTTTGCACTAACATCACATTTGCACACTTTACTCCTCAAGATGTCCAACATAGTCATCTAACCCTATTTAAATTATGAACATTTCATCTTAATGCACTCAGTGGTTCTTTCAAGCGAGGCAATTGTTTGAGAGGTTCATGGACAGCATGGAGATGGAATCTTCTGTGTATAAAGAAGTGTTAAACTAGGTCAACGACGCAGAGATGAACCAGCTATCCGGCGGCACCAGCGAACTTCAGATGCAGATCATTGGCAGGGTGGTGGGCGGAAAGGCATGTGGGGAAATTCTTACCCATAGGTCCCATGTAACTCATAATTAGTCACCTTTTTCTGTCCTGTTCCTGGTTTTAGCAGCATCTGGTTTGGCCTGTTAAATCGCTTTTTTATTACAGTATATTTAAACACCATACTAGGTATATAGATACTATTTAACCATTTCAAGACGAAGCCGGGACCTCTTCAATGGCCTTGAGGAATGTTTATTTGCCCCCCCCGCCCCCCCCCCCCAATGAATGACTGTTTCTGAAGATTTATCACTAGAATGACTGGCTCCGTAACCAAGCCAGCCATTCCAGTGCTAAATTCTCAGAGGTAGTCTTCTCTTGGTCTGCAAATGGGCATCCAATAAGCAAATGTTTGGATATTCTTGACCGAATCTAGCTTTTAATGGATATGGCATAACGCTATACTCATTATCCAGCAGCTACCCACAACAGACTTCATGATGCCTCTACATTGTAAGGCTACATGTTGTCATTATGTAAAATCCCAAATGCTATTCTTGTGTTACTGAAACGTCTAATGTTTCAATTTTATTTCTTGTTTCTGAATTCTGTATCCTGTATTTCTCTAATCTATCCTTATTGCCAATATCCTGCTAATTTCTACTACTTTTCTCATCTCTATCACCTTCATACTGATACTATACTAGTGGAACTCCTTGTGCTGTTCATGCATCCGTGTTAGTCCCAAAATGGCGCATATATATTTCGTCTTCTTTGTCGTACCCTATCGACCATGGCTAATGATTTAGCTAGTTATCGTTCGGAAATTGGGTTGTTTGTTCTTTGTTTTTTCAAGGTCATCTGTTATGGAGGCTTCGACGCTCTTGTTCATAATATGTTACATTGCTTCCTTGGTATTTATCATACTATTCAACTAATGTCAATTCCTATCTATGGGCAGAATATTGTGTCCAGCTTACTAACATTCTCCATATTCCTTCTATTAACTGGAGATGTAGAATCAAATCCAGGTCCTGCATCAAACAACGATAATCTTTCTATTGTACACTTAAATGTGTGTGGCCTAAAAGATAAAATTCATCTTGTTGAGGCTAATATTTCCAATTTTAGTATCATGGCCAGTATTGAGCGGCATCTATTAACAATAATATCATTAAGCTTCCAGGCTTCCAGGAACCGTATCGCAGAGTCCATCACCATGCGTGGGGAGGTGTATGTATTTACATATCTGACAACGCATCGGCTACTCGTCGCACCAAGTACGAATGCGCTGACGTCGAAATAATATGTATTATTTATCGCTCATCTAATACAAATATTTTTAAGTGACATATCTGAAAATATAGACCATGTCCAGGATCTTAACCCAAACAAAACTCTAATCCTACTTGGTGACCTAAATGAAGACCTTTTTAACCCGACCAAACACCACCTATATGATATAATCACTACATTTGTGTTCCACCAGTTAATAAATGAAGTAACTAGGCCTGTATCGAATACCTTGCTCGATCCAATAATAATTAATAATAGAAGAATAGTACAAGATAGCGCTGTAATGTCACATTTCTGTAGTGATCACAGCTCAGTTTATCTGGTCATAACATCTGCACTACCCACACGTAAATCAAACAAGCGACAGATCTGGAACTATGGAAAAGCTGACTGGGATACACTGAGAATGACTTGGCCAACGCATCCTTGTATATCCTTCCCAATGAAAATGACGTTGACATACGGTGTCCTACCATTACCACAAACATTATTCACGCAGCTAATACATGCATACCCAACAAAGGTGTAAAAATACACCTAAATGATAAACTGTGGATGTCAATTAAAATTAAGCACGAAATGAGGATCCGAGAAAAACTTTTTAACAAGTCAAGAAAAACAAACCAAGATAATGACATAACGGAATTCAAGAAGCAGCAGAATCATGTAAACACTCTAGTTAGGACGGCCAATCAGGAATTCAGAGACAAAACGGCCGAGAAAATAAAAAATGGACGCACAGGCTCCAAAGAGTGGTGGGAACTGAGCAATCTTTGCTATATCTGACACGAATTCAAACTTTAATGACATAGCACCCCAAGCGTGACGATGGCTCGTTCGCCTATGATCCTCCTGAAAGGGCTAATCTCTTTTACACTTATTTTGCCAGTATTGCTACAATAGACAACTCACAATCCCAACTACCCCTTCTGCCATTACATACAGGCCCTACACTCTAACTCTAACAACCACTGAAATTTTAAATGTACTATCCAACCTGGACACGTCCAAGGCAATTGGTCCTGACCTGATAAGTCCACAACTACTCATAGAGGCTAAGCACATTCTGGCCCCAATCTTGGCGCAATTTTTAATCTTTCTCTTAGAAACTCTCATTTTCGAACTTCTTGGAAAGTGGTGAATGTAGCGCCAATCTTCAAAAAGGGCGATAAGAACTCATGTTCAAATTATCAATATCACTACTGAGCTGTTTAAATAAAGTCATAGAAAGGACTGTTTTAAATACGTTTACAATTTTATTAAAAATGGTATACAACCTCACCAGTCTGGTCTTCTTAAGCATTCGACTGTCCATCAGTTATTAGAAATCGATGCCCTTGATAATAAAAAAGCAGTACTGTTTTTATTTCTTTTATATATCCAAAGCATTTGACAGAGTCTGTCACCGCGGCCTGCTGCATAAACTGGAACAATTTAGCATTGCTGGACAACTACTTGCGTGGTTTGGAAGTTATCTAGAGAATCGTCACCAGCGTGTAGCCATTAATGGGAGCGAGTCTATGGTACGTTCGTTGAATTCGGGTGTGCCGCAAGGCTCAGTCCTCGGTCTGCTACTGTTTATGGCCTTTATAACCGACTTGCCCAGTGCTCTCCTAAACAATATTAAGCTGTTTGCTGATGATACGTCCCTATATATAATATCTGACCACCTATAGACGCAAAGTGCTTCTATAAATAATGACCTACAGGCAATAACCCAATGGGCGGACACCTGGCTGGTCGAATTTAATGCCTTAAAAACCACTTGCTTATTTGTCTCATTGCGTAATAACCCTACAAATTTTCCCTTAAAATTTAAGAATTCAGAAATAATTCCATCCAATTACCATTAACACCTCGGAATTATGTTTAATAGTAAAGGTCAGTGGCTTAATCACATGGAACCCCTAATATCAAAGACCCAGCACAAACTCTCTACCTACGGCTCTTAAATATATACTAGAGCGGAAATGCCTTGAAAAAATGTATGAAAGCTTCATCAGGCCAAGTTTGGAATACGCTGATGTTGTTTGGGATAATCTATCACATTACCTTATCACTAGACTTGAAAATGTTAAAAAAGAAGCACTTAGAACGATAAGGTGTTTAACTCGTAGTGCACACACGGGCGATATATGCATGGCAACGAGAATAGAAAAACTATCTGATAGACGGGAAAGACACAGATTAGCTATGTTCTACAAAGTTTGACAAAGTATTACATAAGATGCCATTTTCCACACGCTATAGTGCGTATGTAGGCTATCTCTCGTGGCCGCGCATGCGCAACGGGCGATCTCACGTACTCTGCTCTTCTGAGCCTCCCACTATATAGCTATATGCGCGTGTCTATGCTACCTAGGGGGGGAGAGAGCTTGGAGCATCCCAAATCGGGCCGTCCTGAAACCAGACAAACTGGGCCGGTTCGTACCCGACAGGGCGATCTGCACTACAGTCACAAATCCGGAACATCCAGTGCTTCAACAAGACGACCCACAAGATGAGAGGCCCAGCATGACAAAGCAAGCAACCACTGTAGGAAATGTGGTAAGCGCATAATGAACGATATCATTTTCATGGCTGTCAAGCTAAGAATAAACAGTGTTATTATTGCTATTGCCAAGGTAATTTGATTACGTATTGTTATTTCCGATTAAAGGCGACTCAATCCAAAAGTAGAATTAATGCAGGCCGTCGGCGTCCTGCCATTGCCAATTATCAAAGTGCTAGTCATTGAATGAAAAACTAAAATAATAAAAGACAAATACTTCAATGCAATATTAGCTAGTCCTCATGTGTTTCAAAATGATCCTGTACATGTTGAGAATTATAATCATTCGAATTATGAATATAAAGGTTTGGTTAAGTCATGACAAATCCTATTTTAAAGAAACCATGTAGTTCGAACTTAGATACAAATGGATCTTAGACTAATGACTCCAATTCCATGTTAACTTTAGCTACGGCTGGGTCTAAAAATGTAAATACTGAGAGAAAAACTAACGAATGCAAGAAAAGGAAATCCTTTAAAAGGACAAACTGCCGTCATTTTCAAAATACTAAATTTGAATCTGATCCATTAGACCTATTAGAAAGGAATCAACTACCATTCAATTCAATTGATTCTAGTCAATTTAATGGTATTATGGAACCTGCATCCGCGATTAAAACCAAATTACAGTCGCGAAAATATCGTTAAAACAAGCAAAATCTGATGTCAAAGGTCGACCAAAGTCTGAATCTAATGAAGCTACAGTGTCGGTCATTAGTAAATTACCAATTTGTAAGATTCAAACTGAAGACAGAGAATGTCAAACTGATGATATCACAAGCGAAAATAATAAGGACCTCCAGTATAAACAGAACATGGAAATGGCTGAATATAGAATTGAAAACCTCCTAGAGCAGAGGGATATGAATAGCTATTTAATAATGTCACAAGAAAATCGCTAAAAATTAAAATGTTCAATTGAAAGAAAATGTGAATAATCAGCAGAACATAGACGGTATAATGCGTTTAAAATTATTAATGGATAAACTAGATAAAACTGGCAAACGGAAATGTCTAAAATGATACAAGAGAAAATGCACTTTGAATGCTTATATGAAAAGCTGTTGCAAGAAAAGCCTTACAATCAAATGGCAAATAACCCTTGCAACCGTGGCCAATTCTGTAATAATGGCCGACACTAAGTAAGGTTGCTTAGGCTTATCTTGACAGATGTGAATTTATGTTCATGTATTCCACACATTTCTATATCATATTGGTCAGGACTGTTATGGATGGATGACACGCAGTAGTGCAGTCACCTGGCACCCAGACAAATGGGACCAGTCACGATCAGTGATCTTTCCAAATTTCAACACCTCCATGATTATATGAGAATTCATCTGTGTAATTGTTTATTTTTGAAGCAAGTGATAAGGTATTTATTTATATATAATAAGCAACGACAAATGAATGTTTATTAATACAGAAGTTATATGGTTATTGTGCTTATTATGTTGTTATATTCAATATTAATGTTTCAAATGTCGTCTAAATATAATTGTCATAAATTTCAGCACAATAATTCATGTACCATAATTTACCGCCTCTTCAATTCATTTCAATTTATTATGATAATATAACAAAAACGGCCTTCGCATACAAACCCAATACAGAATCTGAGAAGAGGCCCAATGGCCTTTGTGTTCAGCGGCCTGGTACTTAAAAGCTCTTGAGTCTACATGCATGACATGTACTTAATTATATATGGATTTCAACATGTATGGTTAAATAGATGAGTAAAATTCAAAATGTACTGATAATCTTAATGGTGCCCGCATCACAGGAGGTAATCACCTGGGTACCCCACCACTATCCTGAAAAAGATATCGTTATAATGTTACAAAAAAACAAAAAACGAACCGGGAAACGTGCAACGATTTTGATACCCCTCACAGCATTAGTCTAAGCTGCAAGCATACCACAAATTTAGTGACCATAGGTGGAAGAGTTTTGCGAATACGGACTGGACAACAATTTAATCGATGATCATTGAACTTTGACAAATAGGTCACAATGACCTACCTTTCATACATACCACACCGTTAACGCAAATATGGTTACTGCATACGAAAATCTATTGAAACTATAGCCAAGACAAGAATCTTCTATACTATTTAGTCGACCATGAAATAGTATGTTACGATCGATCACCTACCTTTGGTAGTTGACTTAATTTGACACATCTCTAGGATACAATACATCCATATAGCAATGATAATTACTGTACATGAAAACATCTTAAAGCAAACGCACAGACAAAAGTTTGCTACGTTGTTCAATAATCCGTGAACAAAGGTCGCGCTGGCCTATGTTTTATGCATGCCACACCTTTAGGCTATGATCCATCAATAGGCCAAATTTGGTAACTATACGTGAAAACGTCTTGAGCCGATGACTCGGATAAAAAATATCCTATGATGCTCAGCGAAGCTTGGAAAGTGCATCAAACTGACATACTTTTGATACACGACACACCATTAGCCTACAATACATCCACACGCTAATAGTCCACGAGCTCGTGACGGAGGATTTCATCCAAATTTAACCAGAATGTGTGACCCAATGAAGTTACTTAGGCTACCTATGTCATTTACAAAACAAGCGTTTGTCAGCTGCTTCCCTGTTGCCCATCAGTGCGGGCTTTTGTGACAGGTTTCGTTGTTTTATGCCCTTCTTTTGTTATAGTAGAGGACGTGGATGAAGTGGAAGATGATAAAAGTGGCAGCTACGGAGAACTAAAAGTACCGACGAGGAATAAGGTCACATAAAGGGTTGCGGTGGAACATTTATTCCGCAAACTGATGAGAAAATGACTGAAAAAAATGTCAATATATTTTATTGATGATCTAAAAAATAAAAGTATTTTTCATTCTGTTTTTTATTATCATACCAATTTGGTTTGATAAAGTTTGGTCCATGTAGCATATGGGGTAAATGAGACACTCCTTCGGGCTTCTTTGTACAGTGTCCATTAAGGATGGTGTGACCACACACAGCACCCGCCAGAAATTTGGTCAGTTTTATTTCTTTGTAATCTACCATTATGCTACTTTGATTTGAGAAAGTTTGATTCATATACCTTATGGGGGTAAATAACCCCTCCCCACCCACACCTCTTTGGTCTTCTATGTAGAGGGCAACGCAAATTTGGTTTGACCATATCGTCAATTTTCCATGAACTGTAAATGTAGGACACCTTAGCCTACTGATGTGATTTACTATTATATCAATCTTTGTCTTTTTCATAACATTCGAGTCTAAAACATTGAGACTATATACAATCCTCTGTGTCCGCTTTTCTGATTGCCATCGAGTTTGAGAATGTTGTGCTCCATGTCGTTCGCAGAAATAACAATGGCATGTCTAACATGTATATATCCTCGCCTAGCATTGAAAGATATGAAAGAAGAGAAATCATTGAGTCTCTATCAGTTAGCATGTTTGACATGTGAGGAACATGGATGGAATATACTTGTACGCATGAAGTGGGACTTGTTCCAGTCAAACTTAGCTAATTGTAATTGCATCTGGGCTGCATGGTATGCCATGGATAAACATGAAGCGCAACTGGCCTAGGTCACTCATCCGTAACATCAGTATTCGAGGAAATATGGAAACTATGACGGAATTTCGACTGTGGCTACAACCATGCGGGTAAACATATATTAATGCATGTATAGTAGAGTATGTTGTAGAGCAGTTCCCTTCGTTTAACATTTCTATAGGAAGCATGGCGATTTAACGTGAGGCGCGCACTGGAGCTATAAGCTTAACAAATAGGCACGAGAAGTCGCGTTACCGTAGTTTCTAAAGTGAAAATCGTGACAGAAAACATGAACATATTAGTACAGGAATGCAAACATTTGGCTCGAAAATGCAAGAATATATATATTCGAATTAAAAAAGTGAAACAAATTAATTTCTTATTACCAAATGACTTGATCAAATAATCAAATTGAACAGTGTCGAATCCTTGCTGACAACTATCTCCACTTTCAACATTTATTAACTAAATTTCAGTTTCATTGGTCTATGATGACCATGGTTTTATCATGTATCAACTTCACTTTTAAAAATGTGGTCCTTAGTCCATGAACATGTTTGCCAAATTTCGGCCATATTCATTCATCGGTTTTGGATAAGTCCGTTTTTGCAAAAACTAGGTCATTCCAGATAGTCACATGTCAAATCGATTCGCTTGGACAAACTTGATTCATGATTACCATAGTTGACGTTTCGGCAGTTTCATACATATCATTTAAGCTGTTTTGTAAAAAGGAATTAAAGGAGTTTCACTCATTGAGAAGTTGTTTAAAGACTAATTTGACAGATTGACGGCAGTTGTATGACAAACGGAGTAATTATATACTAGCGGTTTCAAAACAGAACGTGTTGGGAGTAGCTGATTCACGATCCGCGGCTACAGGAGGGAAGGTGGCTTGTCAAAACAGGTCAGAACAGAGGATATATATATATATATATATATATATATATATATATATATATATATATATATATATATATATATATATATATATATATATATATATATATATATATATATATAATGTAGGATGTCAACTGTTGTTAGACTGTTTTAATCGGTGGTTGTTGCGGATCGCCGATCGGCGGCTACAGGAGGGAACTGGGCTGTCAGAACAGAGGTGATGTGATGGTTAAGCGAATGCAAGGCTGCGATGTGTTTTACAACGTAGGGCCCACCGTATCCCCTCAGTGGGTCCCCATCAGGCATTTGCCAAGTTCAGACCATGTTTGAGAACAGAACGTGGTGGGAGCGGACGGTTGTAGACTGTTTTAATTGGTGGGAGTCACGGATCGCCGATCAGCGGCTACAGGAGGGAAGTGGGCTATCAGAACAGAGGGCCGGCTGGCTGCTAGACGGAATCATGCTATACGTGTGCTCAAGCTGAATACCAGTGGTGTGCGATACACAAACCTTGGCATAGCTGAAGCAGGTTCCCAACATAAAAGCCGAGCCAGTTGCTATTATTAGGTGAGATGTTCTTACCTACGAGGTGAAACTGACCCTCAAGTGCCATCTCCAGATCCCTGGAGCCACTAGTTAGACGCAGTAAGGCATACGACTTCGTTTTCTGTCAATAGAGACAGCAGTCAACCCAATTGCGTAGCTCGCCGAGAACATTGGTCCTAGGCGCTATAGGTTTGAAGTCATTTAGCTCACCCACCTGCTGGACCACCCCTCCATTATGAACCAGGACTGCCACAGCTACACAATCCGAGACACCTCGTTGCAATATCAACTCTAGGTGCTGGTTATCTGTGGCCTGGGCATGCTGGTACTCCTGCTCTACATGTAGAATTTGCTGTCTAGAACCCTCCCGTTTTAGTTCCTGGTCATTCTCATCATGCCAGACGTGAAGTCGTGGAGAGGTCATTGTTACTCCATCAAGATGTTCAGTGTACATCCTGCATAAAGGCCAGGTTCACATGTGTGTTCTCGAGGAGGGAGAAGAGTGGCACCGCAACAGGTGTGTCTACGTCTGGCTGTAAGTTGAATTCTGTGAAACCTTCATTACATCTGATGGCATAGTACCCTTTCCCCTTCACGTAATAGAAAGGTCCATGAGCTAGAGGAGCCAGGATTCGATACCCATCGTTTATGTAGGTCGCACACAATCTCCCACCTATTCACCATCTGTGGGAGATCTACATCCTTCCCCGCAGTGCTCTCGAACTTAAACTTGAGCGTCATGCTTCTAATCTCGTTGATCTGTCCCAAGAGGGTGAAGTCTACGTACTTCCCTGCAGCAGAGAGAGGGTTCGCATCGTGGATACTAGATAGAATGACTGTCAGACAGTCCTACCAAGGATCAGTGTGGTGCAAGGTCGTGGGTTCAACTGATCCATCAGGATGCCGCACGTACTGCTGCATTGTTTAAATGTCTAGCTATATACAGGTTTAAACGGCGATGTTGGGTAAAGTAAGTAGATCATATTTGGAGGGCAGAAGAAACCAGTTGGTGGCCACACACCCTCCAAGAAGAAGAAACCAGTACAGCTGCCGATTGACAGGGTCTGACGACTATTTCTTGATGTTAACATTATCCATGAGCGAGCCAAGGTCCCACCTCCATTTGATACGGAGATACTGACTGCCATAGAGGAGACCACACCAGCCCGTAGTACGAAGGAATTATTGACTCGAATGCTCTACTGGAAGTTTGACAGTGCCCAGGGCAGGTCACTAGATCTCCCCAGGACACCCACTAAGAGTCCTGTAATTCTAGCTCTCCAGACGGCTAGGGTTGATCCTAAAGATCTCTTAACAGCCGGGAAGTGGGATGGCGTATTCAACCTCCACACTAATGATGAACACCGGATTTTGGATGATATACAGGCTGGGGCCATAGATTACTTCTGAGAGGAGATTGGTACACATGTGACTGAAAGCCGTCAGGCTTGGCATGCCACTGGTCACACTGAAGATAGAGAGGAGGGGTTGGCTGCCGGCCATAAGGAGGCCGTTGAGCACATCTTCAACGAAAGAGGTAGGAAGCAGTTAGAGAGTAATCTGAAGGACTTTCTAAATTTCCCCACTGAGAACTATCAGGACTACCTGTTCTCAAGGCAAATGCTAGCAAAGCATGGATGAAGTGGGTTTTCCGCAAGAAGTTTCAGAAGAAGAGAGTCGGGGCATGTGATCCTCAGTGGATAGAGTTTCAGAAACATCCTCAAGCTTCTGACGAAGTTCCTCAAAAAGCTCATGAAGTTCCTGAAGACACTAATGAAGTAAGCTCATTGAAGTTTCTCAAGAAGCTCATGAAGATCATCATCAACTTCACCACCTTCATCATCTTCATCAACTTCATCATCAACTTCATCATCTTCATCAACTTCATCATCAACTTCATCATCTTCATCAACTTCATCATCAACTTCATCATCTTCATCAACTTCATCATCAACTTCATCATCTTCATCAACTTCATCATCAACTTCATCATCTTCATCATCAACTTCATCATCTTCATCAACTTTATCATCAACTTCATCATCATCAACTTCATCAATCATCATCATCATCAATCATCATCATCAATATGTCTATCAATCATCATCATCAACTTTTCATCACCAATCATCATAATCAATCATCATCAATCATCAGCAATCATCATCATCAATCATCACTCATCATCAATCATCATCAATCATCATCATCATCAATATGTCTATCAATCATCATCTTCATCAACTTCATCATCAACTTCATCATCTTCATCATCAACTTCATCATCTTCATCAACTTCATCATCTTCATCAACTTCATCATCAATCATCATCAATCATCATCATCATCATCATCATCATCATCATCATCATTATGTCTATCATCATCATAATCATCATAATCCATCATCATCATCAACATCATCATCATCATCATCATCATGTCTATCATCATCATCAATATGTCTAGCAATCATCATCTATCATCATCATCATCATCATCATCATCATCATCAATCATCATCAGTCATCATCATATCATCATCAATCATCATTATGGCTGCCTCGGGAATTGAGGGGAGATGGGAGTTGAAGGTGGATTGCATCAGCTCCTCTGTGTCATGCGAACATGCCAGAGTCTGTCATGGAGATGGTAGGCACTTTAGTCTACCAAGTGAGCATAGTCGGGGCACCTGGAAAAATGTATGGGAACACTTTATTGATGGGGTTGTTGTTGTATTAGTGTTATTGTTGTTGTTTATGTTGTTGTTGTTGTTGTTGTTGTTGTTGTTGTTGTTGTTGTTGTTGTTGTTGTTGTGCACAGAGTGTGAGGCGTCTTGAGATTGTGCACTAAGTATGATTAGGTCAACTCTACGTGGATGAAGGTGCTCTTTTTGCACTAAGCGTTGAGACTCAGATATCTAAGCGTAGATATGAGATTGTGCACTGAGTATGATGGGGTCAACTCCACCACGAATGGAGATGCTCTTTCTGCACTAAGCGTTGAGACTCAGATATTTATGCAAACATATATCGGCTATATATATTAACCATAATATAATATATTATAGACAAGAGTGGATATGAGATTGTGTACTGAGAATGATGGGGTCAACTCCACCACACATGGGGTTGCTCTTTCTGCACTAAGTGTTGAGACTCAGCTGTTTTGCTCTGTCAGATCTGGCTCCTGAATAGGATGAACTGTTGCTGGTTCAAATGATGTATAGGCGCTATCCACCCCCATGTAACTGACCATTCATGACGCTTCTTACTTATAATTTTCAGTTCGTGTCCTTTGGTTGATTAAATTCCAAATTAGAGACCAATGATGGTATATCTTTATGTGTTCCTCCATTGTCCAGACTGCTTTGTAATTCCTTAAAATATGTGTTGACAAATGTCAGCTTAGCTTGTCTACCATTTTGTAACTCCTTAAATATGCGTTGACATATTTCAGCTTTGCTTGTCCACCATTAGTACTTTCCTCAACAACATATATATACATTAAAATCGGCTGTGATCTCCATAACTATAATACACGTCTGACTTCAACAAAATCCAGTTTCAAATGCATATCAATTCGTCACACGTCTACGTGTGTTAGTGGTTACATGCAGATATGAACGTATTTGTACAATGATTGACGTCACAGACATTATGCGATGGTTTCAAATGCGCTAACTCATGTGATAAGAATGTAACGATTTTAAACCTTCGCATTAACCCTTAATAGTTCAGTAATTGGATGATAACTTGATAATGATGTGGATGAAGGTTATTGCTGCCTCTGTGCTTGAGTGTTCATTAATTGCCACGGCAACATGTTCTCATTTGTCTACCATGTATTATGCACCAGAGTACACACATGTGCGTACGTTGACTGTGTAAACACTGCGCTATGCTATGTTATTCAGCTAATACACACACACACACACACACACACACACACACACACACACACACACACACACACACGCACGCACGCACGCACGCACGCACGCACGTACGCACGCACGCACGCACGCACGCACGCACACGATAAGCTCGCTCAGCTCTCCAGCGCTGACTATACAGACAGAATGACCTATATCTTGACAAACAAATAGATAGCTGACAGTAAACGCTTGGCTTATATAATAATAAATTACAAAAAGCTAGTAGTTATAAAATAAGTTTTCAGAATGGGGGCCCATCGGGGGGTGGGTGGGGGGTGGGGGGGGGGGGGGGGGGTTGCAGTGGGTCCTACGTTATGAAACACATCGCAGCCAATATATATATATATATATATATATATATATATATATATATATATATATATATATATATATATATATATATATCACCTCTGTTCTGACCTGTTTTGACAACCCACCTTCCCTCCTGTAGCCGCGTATCGTGGATCAGCTACTCCCACCATGTTCTGTTCTGAAACCGCTATTAATTAACCACTAACTGGCAGGGGGCGGTCCGCATGACACAAACTGTCTTGGCGATTCTGGCAAGTTGAGTTAATAAGACGCCGCCACTGGATATCCGTGCATTCCGTGCTTAGGCACAAGAACAGTCAATATGATCGCTAAAACTATCAACATAGAAGCTTCACAGGTCCCGCACTAAACCTGGCGATCTGAATCGATGATATACTGGTCATTGTTTTCTGGCCGCAAATACCCTCCATTAATATAACCACTTGGAATGCGTGTTGTTTGTGTTACATCCGGCTCTTGATAGTCTGGGCTCTCGCTCCCTAATGGTTCTATATAACATGGTGCATAGGCAGGGTTCCTCTCAGTACTCCCAAGCACATCATCGGCACTTACGTACACATGTTCCTGGTAGGGATCAGAGTGGACACTGGGTGTGTTGTATTTGTGTGAGTCCCTGGATGCAATAGTACAACCGTTGTCGTAATGTGTTTCACCATGTGTTCCTCCAGATTGGTTTGATTGCGATCCGAACATAGGTAGGCCTTTTCTGCGACGTCTGTAAATGAAATTTGAAAGTGTGTTAAGTCATAATGTTACGATATCACACAATCTAGCTCCTGAATACGCATGTATGGCATTTCGCGTTATCAGAGCGTATCTAACTATCATATACGCTATTACTAAATTAATTGGTTAATAGTGTCGGAGTAGGGTCTAGAGTGATTTAGCCCCCCCCCCCCCACAGTCCTTGAAGGTGGAAGTCCCTCACCTCGGGAGCTGTCGCATTAGTTATGAGGCAGAGTAATAATTATGCCGTGTATTACTGAGAATGCAGCAAATAGCCTTTCATAATTTTCCAATTTTTTAAGGAACCTCCACTGAACCACTTGACAAAAGGAAAGGAGCTATTTTGCCTGAGGCCGGTGAATTGTCAAGATTCAAGATATATTTATCACTCACAGATCATACATGTGATATATGGTGTCTAAAATTATGCAATCTATACAGTGGTAAGACAGTTTACAAGCTATTTACACTCTATAGATTAACTGTTAAGATTAATACCTTTATTGGCAGTTCCCCTAGTTCCCCATATGTCATGTATTTAGGTGTGCTTCACTTAATTTTTAAACGGTGTTTTAGATGTGCTTTTTCTACTAAATTACATTTTTTTATTCCATTACTTCCGCAGGCATAAAGGAGGGTCTGTTCTATTATTTAGTGATACAGTGTGACAATCAATGGCTCGATCTAATCGTTTAGGTCGTTGATGTAGAGCGAAGTTTGATTTTCGGGCCTGCTCAAATAAGCTATTTCTTCGCTAAATTAGGCGTCTATTGTATGAAAAATGTATGCTTTTGTATTTATAATTATAGACGATTTTTAACGTCTTTGTATTTAGATAGAATGAAAGTTTGTTACAATATTCTTTGGCACTACCAAACACCACAATCCGCGTTGTCAACATTTACCTTTAATTTCTAGAAGCTGCATGAATATTCAAATGCATTTATTGTGAGCGGGGAACCAGTTGCGGTTGCCGCTATCATAATTGTATCGTCGGTATAGAGGAGTAGTAAGACTCATTGTCTTATATAGTAATAATACACCAGGAACGTTATATTACAACAAAACACTTAAATATGTCCAAATGTATTTATATCACGGAGGTAATGGCTCTTGTCAATTTGTCATCTACTGCAGAATTTTATGTTCACAAAGTCGCACATAATTTGATAACCAATCAACCTAATGTAAATCAAAGACATTTTTCGATTCCTGCGACATTTGTGCATTGTGTCAGATGAGAATCTTTAACTCATACGTCTCGCTACCTTATTTTTAAAGTGTCAAACTCTTCCTCTCCTCCCATCCCCCAAAGAAACTCCTTTCTGATTTTCGATGAATTAGGAATAGATTTAATATGTATAACACAGTCACAGTGCTGCTGATTTGGAGCGTTCAAATGGTATGTGCTACCGATTAGTTCGTTAGTACAAATATAGTGGGAGTCCATTCACATTGACGACGTTATATATTTTTGCGCAAATACAGGGCTACATTTCTAGGTATGACCCGCCCATTTCTAGCTATGCTCGACTAACGTTTTCAACATCTGAGATGTCCACCCTGGTGATTGGTATTAGCGTATTGCTCTAACTTAACCATGCTTACAGGACTTATACATTGTTTTACGACATCTGGACAGAACGTTTTCAAAGATTAATATTTCTCGCAATGTACAGAATTTAAGGTCATGTGTTGTGTAAAGTTTAAAGGAGTACGCGCATTACCTGATAAAGATAAACGTCCCTAGCGCGATGACGATTATAACCAGCACAGCTGCAACACTCAATCCGATTGGAAGGCCTATATGAGCTCCAGAAGGAGATCCCGCACTGTTCTCGCTGTCATGTCTGTATGGCCACGTAATGCCTGTGTCCTCCGTGAAATATTCTATCAATGGGTATGTAAGACAAAAAACATGTTTATTTGCGCGGCAGTAAATACAATCTTTTAGACAGGTTGAGAAATAGACATGAATGGAAGGGTGGGGATGGACAGCCAGATGGACGGACAGATAGACAGCTGGATGAAGTCCTGGGTGGATAGATGGATGGATGGATGATGGATTGATGGATGGATGGATGGGCGAGTGAGCGGGCGGGCGGGATGACAGTCAGTCAGACATGCAGGCAGATAGGCAGACGGGCAGGTATGCTGACAGGCAGGTATGCAGATAGACATATAGAAAGTCATACCTCTTGATTCAATTACTATGATTTTGGTCACGCTACCCATGTTATCTGGTTCGTTTCTGGTCGCCAAACATCGGTAAATTCCGGCGTCTGCTCGCGCTATTGCATTGATCACGATTTCTAGCGAAACCACATTAGAAGAGCTTGTGTAAACAGTTGTGAATCGGGTGCTATTTTCCGCATCAATCATATTGCGTCCATATTGACTACCCGCGCTGGCATCCCGTGACACAAGATCTTCAAACTGTGAACTTTTAAACATGAATTTCTGCCATTTCATTATTGAATGTTCTACGGATGTGTTGCACGTGAGCCGGATAGTGGATCCTAATTCCGCTCTTAGCAGCGGCAAAGTCTCGGTATTACCTGCAAAATAATGAAGATGCCAATAATAGGGTAACATTACAGAGGTGGATTTATGCAAGGGCTGGCGGGGCTGGAGCCCCGGGCCCCCACTGTTTTGGGACCCCCTAAAACGTGCACTCAATTTTTTTCTCCATTGTAATAGTAGTAGTGCATATAATTTATCAGTGGCCAGTACCCCCGCCACCCACCCCGCCCCTCACTGTTATAATCTGTATTGTCTGAAATTGATAGTATTTTCCTAGCCTACGCCGTGAAAATTCCTTTGCTTCATATTTTTTCGTATTTTCTTTATTACACTCAGGCCATGACAACGGCATATGAGGAGTATTTGTACATTGACAATGGCGGTAGAAATACAATATTATTATTATTAGTAGTAGTAGTAGTAGTAGTAGTAGTATTATTATTATTATTATTATTATTATTATTATTATTATTATTATTATTATTATTATTATTATTATTATTACACCATCTCCGCCGCGCTGCCGACGAAGGCTACGACAGTGGGACCGCTAACATAATAATAATAATAACAACAATAATGAATTTATTATTCGATTTTGGGCTACTTGCCCTTGCAGTGTTTCAGGCAGTATTAAAGGAGAACTAACTTCATATCATAATAGTTGTTCAGCTGATCTAACGCGTCATTCGTAAACTATAATATAATAGTAAGCTTGTTATCATGCCACTAAAGAAAGTTATTCAGGCTTAAGTAGCTAAACGTTGGTACGTTTCTAAAGCCTATGGTGGCTGTCATGCCTTACTTTTCAACCAATCAGAAGAAAAAAATTAGCTTATCCGCCTCAGTCTATACGCTCAGTCATAGAGGTGCCACAAATAGTGTGACAATGTGATATAAAAGCAACCATAAACGTAAGCTGGTGAATATTTTGAAACCAATTTGACCGGATGTTGTTGCTGCCATAGGCAACAACAACTTCCAATCAGATTATCCCCAAAACATTCAGCAAGATGATTTACATAGTAAGGAATGTAATGCATTGGCACTTACTTGACATCATACGCTATCCCTTGAGTAGACAAGATGTTGGTGATTACTGTTCAACATTTACACCATATTACAAAGCAGATAATTGTGATACAGATAAGGGAATGTGACAGGATGCGAATGATATGGAATCTATAAACTATAATCTATCACTACAATACATCATTTGAGATGTGATTAGCATCGCTTTAACAATGATGACGATGGATGCTTGGGTTGATGGATAACTCGGGTGTATGATTGGGTGAGAAGATGGATGAATTAGTCTAGCTGTTTCATTTTTTATGCTAACAAGTATTTGGAGAGTTTGATAAGGAGCGGTTTATTGCACATTGCAAACAATCCTTTAGCTTTCTCGGTATTAGGGGTTTCTGTATAGAATCGTGGTATGAATGTTTGCATTTGTCTATTGAATTTAGAGCATGAGAAAAGAAAATGCATCTCATCTTCTATGCAGTTGCATTCAGAACACAATCTTTCTGATCTGGCAATACCTAGACATCTTTTGAATTCAATCGCTAGTTTGTGGCTAAGTGTTCGGAAATGAGATAAGATAAGAGCTTCTCGGTACGGTAGGATTTTAAAATATTTCTCAAAAACTATATTCTCTTTGATCTGTCTATAGAATGTCAGACGTTACGATTGGTTTATAGTTGCTTTCCACTCATCGGTATATTGTTGTGCGAGGACTCTTTTTGTTTTGGTGATTACTTGTGAGGTGTTTATTTCCTCCTGGTAGAACAAGTCTGCCTGACCAGTTGTTTCTAGAATGAATTTGATAGTTTTAATTAATTTGATTTCAATATGTCGTTCTCTCGAGAATTCTAATGCTAAGTAGTATAGTGTTGATGAAAGTTTCCCATACCAAGCGTTTACTAATCCCGCCCAGAACCTGACCATATTACATTTTATAGTTATATTGAGTGGCAGTCGGTCCAATTCGCCATATATCATGGCATTTGGTGTGGATTTCTTAAGG
The DNA here is from genome assembly GCA_034401795.1 of Chaetoderma sp. LZ-2023a. NCBI lineage: Eukaryota > Metazoa > Mollusca > Caudofoveata > Chaetodermatida > Chaetodermatidae > Chaetoderma > Chaetoderma sp. LZ-2023a. The sequence continues at coordinate 75,011,137 of CM067370.1, forward strand.
TGTAATGTATTTTTAAAGAATTTTGTTTGGCAAGTTTCTATCTGGCGGCCATTTTTTAATCCCCACACTTCCGAGGCATACAGTAAGATAGGTGTTATCATTGTGTCAAATAAATAATTGTGTAAGTTTATTGGGATGTTATGCTCTTTTATTTACTTAGTAAAGAGAAAGTGGCTTTGGTTGCCTGTTTAATGTTCTGAGTCCTACAGCTAACAAAGCTTCCGTTTTGTCTGAGACAGACACCTAAATAAATAAATTCATCCACAATTTCGATAGGGTGCTCTCCAATTTTAAAATGTAATTCTGTCCGCTGTTTACGTTTGGAAATTATCATGACTTTAGGTTTTTTTGTGTTAACATGTAGTTTCCAGGCAGTACAACAGTCGTAAAAGACATTTAAGCCGCTTTGCAGTGCCGTGTGAGAATCCGACATGAGTACTGTGTCGTCGGCATATAGCAGTATTGTAAGGTAAAGAAATAGATTTAAGTAGAATTCTGCCTATTGGGTTACTGAGCTAAGACCGTATAGTCAGTATTCTGTTAAATATTCTTCTAGATCGCTCAAAAATATTGAAAATAAAAAGAGGGATAAGTTTTCTCTATGTCTTACACTAATGTTGCACGAGAAGTAGTCTGAGTCAATATTATTGTATGTGACGAACAGCTTAATTGACTTATATATGCTAGATATAACAGTAAGGCATTTCCAGCTATGTTAGTATTAATACGCTTATTCCAAAGGCCCTGCCTCCACACTGTATCAAATGTCTGTCGAAAGTCGATGAAGTAACAATAGAGTTTCTTCCTTTGCGCAAATAACAGTTCTTTTATTACATACAAAGAGAAAATATTATCTAGTGTGGACTTTCCTTTTCTAAAACCGGTTTGCGATTCAGAGATAATTTCATACTTTTCTGAATAGTTATTTAGTCTTTTGTTTAATATCAAGGTGAACAGCTTTCCCATACAGCTAAGTAGTATTATTGGTCGATAATTTCCCGGTTCTGCTGGGCTTCCCTTATTTTTTATATATAGGGATTATTTTTCCTATTAACCACACTTCAGGCATACACTCACTGTCTAAGATTAAGTTAAAGAGTTTCTCATAGATATGGATCATTAGGTCTACAGTAGCGTTAAAAAATTCATTACTTAATTGGTCAACTCCCCCTGCCTTCCTTTGTTTCAAACGTTTAACTTTTTCGGCGATTTCGTTTTGCGTCATAGGTGCATCGAGTTCTTTACAGTCTGGAATTTCAATTTCGGGGCTTATGTCGTCTGTTTCCGTAGATCCATTGACTGACTTATAGTATTCGAAGAGCTTCCCTATATCGATTCGTGTATCGTCAGTTTTCTTGTGTTTACTGTCAACTAACTTCCAGAATGTTTTTGTGTCCGTTTTGTGTAGGTTGCGCAGATTTGTATGTAATTGGCGGCGCATGTCTTGCGAGTACCGCCTAACTGCTCGTTTGTACTGGTTGCGAGCCTCTTTAAGTCTGTGATAGTTGTTTTCAGTTTTGTTAAGATTATATCCTTTTCGCGCTGTGTGGTATAGTTTGCGTTTCTGGGAGCATTCTTTGCCGAACCACGGTTGGTTGTTAATTTTACGTCTACCTTGGTAGATATTTTTCTTGCTGAATGTCTTTTGCGCACTTTCAATAAACAGATCGCTTACCATATTCGTTGTTACGTTGATATCTTCCGGGTCAGCTAATTCTATCTGGCTTAATTTTGTCTTAATTTCTTTAAGCGTATCAGAGCTTAGGTTTTGCACAAACATTTCTCTTTTATGTGGAACCCAGTGGATTCGTTTGTTGGTGTTCGCCTGCTGTGTATTATTATTATTATTATTATTATTATTATTATTATTATTATTATTATTATTATTATCATTATTATTATTATTATTATTATTATTATTATTATTATTTTTGTTGTTGTCGTTGTCGTTGTCGTTGTCGTCGTCGTCGTGGCTGCGGGTTATACCTTTGTGAAGTGTGTAGTGTATGTCTAAAATTAGCGGATCATAGTCGTATACCTCAAATTCTTGTATTATCTCAATAAATTTCCAATTTGCTATCAGATAATCTAATACAGTTCTATGCCTACAGGTCGTTTTGCCCATTGCCGCGTCTTTACCTTGTCTGCCATTTATAATGAAAACGCAAAGATTTTCGCAAAGCTGCAATAACTTTCGACAATTGCCGTTCAGAAAGTGCTTGCCATTGGCTGTGTCTTTCTATGGGGAACCCATTGAATGACAATTTTTGGAGTTCTTCAATTGCCCAATCGTCTACTCTAAACTGTTGGATTGTAAACTTATCATACATTTCATAATCACAGTGATTTAGTTTTTGCATTAAAATCTCCAACTAAGCAGATTAATTCATACTTACTGCTAAGAGTTAGATAATCTTGTTAAATTTTGTCAAATGCTTCGTTTGAGTAATGTTTGGAGGATTCTGGTGGTATATATACAATGCCTAGTAATATGTCTTTGCTATTACAAACGATGTCCTTTTTATATGTATCCACATGACGAAATCAGTATCTGTATCTGGATCTATCGTATGTATATATGTTGAAAGCCTGCTTTTGACCAATAAACCTAGTCCACCAGAGGAGCTCGTCCCTTTTCTTAGTTTGACTAGCAAATCGTAGTTTACTATAAACACGTGGTCGGTTTGATTTATTTTTAATTCGTTCAAACAGATAATATCATGCGCATTTATAAAGCTGTGAAATTCTGGGGGAAATCTGTGCCGTCTGTCTCTAACTCAGGATGCAGGATGCAGAATAGTCAAAACAAGTAAAAAAGTAAACACAAAGGCATCTCAATGGAGTTGTCTGAATCGCCTAGTAAAACAAGCAGACAAGCAGTATTATTGCCAGTATATCACAACTAGGCCTATATCTGTGTTGCTGTCCACCGGGATTTTATTTCCGACAGAGACCCTAATTGACTTGTCTGTGAGCATCGGTAGGTCTAGTTAGAAACTAACGCCCTATTTCACGATCCTCAACCTTCCACGCCGTTCCCGTATCGAGTGAACAGCGTAGCGATGTGAGTGGGCGTATGTTAGTACGACGGTTACAAACGCGAACGTCGTGTACTCGTGTGATAGAGTATATGCATGCATAAGGCGCTAATTTATATGTAGTTTTAAAGAAGTCCATCTAAATTCAGTCTAATTTCAGTCAAACAGGTAAGCCCTACAGTATTGTTAATTACTCTTGCTCCATCACTGTGATCTATGGGTGGATGAACGATGGGCCCCCAGAAAGTTAATAGCCCTGGGCCCCTAATAGGCTAAATCCGGCCCTGAGTGACAATAACCACGCCGTATGTACTAACTTTTGCGCGAGCACAACAAGCACGCACATGCACGTGGTATATGTTCACAAGCGCTGCAACACATACTCCCACACATGCATATTAGACTAGGCCACCAGGCTGAGAGCAAGGTAAGCACAACTCGGACGGATATTTTATGTAAGTTTAATTTTAGTTACAGGGACCATCACTGATGAAAGGAGGTTGGTACAATACTGAGCCCGCTTATGTTTACCAAATATATCAAAAAATCCAACTTTGACTCACAGAGAGGCCTAGCTATTAAGGGGTATTGGTAAGAAAACTAGACATAGCTTTCGAAACAATTGCAGTAGACGAGCAAATGACCACTCAAGACATTGCGTTTACGACCATCTACTATTTCATATATGCTATGTGGAAATCAGCTGAGGAATCAGGTTATCAGAGTTCAGAGTTGGGGTTTTTTTTAAATAGTCAACTGTACATTGTTGTGACTGATAAAATGCTAATAAAGAGTATTTTGATGTTAACATCTTGAAAGTGAGTATTAGACAGAGTCTGGCAAAGTTAAAGGGCCAGTGTTCATTTATATGAAATATTGCTACGATTACAGCTGATACAATGCCCATTAAAAAGGGAATATGTATGTATGGGGGGTATTGAGAATGAAATGAGCATACCATCACATCTCCATAACGCAGAGTATTGATTGACCACTCAAAATGTTCCTTCTAGGGGCATTCACGATTTCGTGCATGCTAAGTGCAGATTAATGGAATAGCCGGTCAGCAGAGGTCAAAATGTAATCAATTTGCTCGCGGCTTAAAATCGTGCCACTGTACATTGTTGTGACAATTCTACTACTATTCTAGTATAAGAATATTTTGATTCTACTATCTGGAAAATTTAATAGTAGATACAAGCAGAATCTGAAAATTCGTCGTTCGAGCCGACATCTTCAACCAAGCCCAACGACGGGACACGGATATCCTTATCTGAGAGGGGATTCTTACTGGACATTAGAACAGGAATACTTCCTTCTGCATCATCCAGAAGTGGTTACTGACTATCTCCTGTGACCTACTGTGAACATTGTATGCGTCCTGTACGGTATGTTACACTGACTGAGTAGTGTCTATATAGGCACCAGCATTTGCTGAACGTTTCCAACCATTTAGAATTCTATTCTGCATCTGTGAGATAGGCTTTTATCAACAAGGTCGTGTCTTCTCTGGAACTACCATGCTTGCATTGACTCTGAGAACCCATCATAGCTGATTAACAGTAAAGCCATTGTTCTTAGTATTAAATTATATATTTTATATTATTAACTAGCTACAACTTTCTGTAAGATCGTTTATGTATACTATAACTGCAGCATTACGGGTCATTGCTGCATAACTATTTAAATTTATCAGAAACTGTTATATATACCATTTTTGACCGCTTGCCGCATTCATATCCAGACTTGGCTACTAACAGACTGTATACACTTGTGACATTACAGCAAGACTGTTAAGAGCTTACCGGTGTTACATTTCCCCGATTATTGTATGGTACAAAGACGACTTTGCGTCCACTTGCTATGCGCACAGTCATACACAAAGGCCTAAGTAAATTAGGAGACGTTTTAGAGTGGGTAGCCACATCTTACCCTCAAGCACAGTTTTAGCTGTTAGCGTCAGCTCTTACAATACTCATTCTCATTCGTCTGTCTCGTGTTTTATACTCCTCCTTGGATTTTGGATAAATTGGTCAGTCCAATAGATATCGTATAAGGTGGCTCATATCCTCACTATGGGGGCTAGTTGTCGCGACCGCCGGTCACGTGAGTTCAGTAAATCGCAATTGCGCATGACCGGCTATTCACTAACTGGCTGACACCAACGATCAGCTGCATATATAGCCTACAAAAATGACTCAATTATCTTTTGGTAATTTGGAGAGAAATTGAACAGAGGCAAATTTATTTAAGTTTTTCAGAAATAAAATTGTATTGGTTATATTAATCTGACACTTTATTCGACTACGTAATACGAAAACTATACATTCGGTGAGAAAATGCTGAAATCTGAAATGCCGCACTCGCTCCGTCCCTCCGCCGTCTCTCAGCTATAGTCATGTAGAATGACATCCTCTGACGGCCCTGCCATCTTCATCTTCCATGGCGCGAATCCGCCCATGAACACATATGTACCAAGATACAGAAGAGGACTGACAAATGTAGCCCGTTCTGCCAGGCCAGAAGCAATGAGAAACGTTTCTCCGTCACCAGGATTCACCGCTAACCAGCTGAATGACATCTCACAAGTTGACTGCTTGACTAAACGAATCGATGTGAATCACATGCCTTCCACGATTGGTGCCCGATCGGGGCCCATTACGGCTAGCATGTTTGGCCATTAGCAGACTACAATAACCTAGAGTTATGGCTGACTACTTCGAATGTGTCTTGGTGTGGCTTCTACAATGCCATACATGGTACATGCAGACCAGTTAAATAATCAGATCATCCGATTTCAAAAGGTCACGAATTTAGTCCACTGCATAAAATCGAGCACATATAAATCGTTGTGATGGGCACACTGCTAAAAAGCAATACATGTTGATGTTAACATATTAAACTTGAATTATAGGCATCATGTGACAAATCTGACGGGTAGACCTTCTTTTATGTCATCGAATTGTGTTAATATGGCAACAGACACTATGCTAAATTAAAAAACCCGGAAAATGCAATTTTATAGGATACTGAGCAGTGAAATGAGCATAACATCACATCTAAATGAAGTAGACCATATCATGATCACTCAAAGTGTTTGTATCTGTTCCCTCTATATACCAGACAATAAGTCTGCTAACAGTATTTGAACATATTGGCTATCAATTAGTAACTTTCTCTCTCAGATGATGAATATTCACTTCCAGTGCTGCTATTATCGTCAGTGGAAATCCAATTGTTGTTCACTCCTACCAGTCAAAACACAATTCTAATTTTGATTGCATTTTCAGTACCCCCAGAAATGCATTTTCCTTGCAGTTTTCAAAAATGGAAATTCTTGTGGATGTCATATTTGCGAAATTCCCCTAATGCTTATTTTCCAGGATGTTTTTATAATATTAATCTTTACTAGCAGTTTATCAATGCACAGTTGCCATATTTTAAGCAACTGACATAAGTGGCGACCTTTGCCCTCTGGCGACCTAATAATTCAACCTCTTGATTGTGCTGATGTAATGTTATGCTCATTTTGTACTCCATAATGGACCTTTCCAGTTTTAGCTATGCCCCGCCCATCTCCAGCTAAGCTCTACCCACACCTAGCTCGTGTTGGGATCGATCGATCCCTGAACTCCATGACTATCAATTTCCAGAAAGCTATACAGGTAAGCTGGTATATATTTTGAAACTAATTTGACTGGGTGCTGTTGCTGCCTATGGCAGCAACAGCGCCAGTCAAATTAGTTTCAAAATATTCAACAACATATTTATTAAATAGTAGCAACATACAATTCATACAACGTGTCGGACTATTAAGAGTTAAGGACGGCCTAATAGAATCTTTTATGACGTAATGATTATGACGTCATATACACGTCGCTTAACTGAGTATGACGTCATATGACGTCAAATCGTCGATGGATACTTTGGAAAGGTGAATTACGTGTTCAGCTAGTTTAATACATTGACATTTTGTCATAGTAACAGAATTTCTTGAAATAAATGAACATTGGCGCTTTAGATTAGTCAGCTTGTGTGCAATACTCGCTTTATAAGATGCTAACATCAAACTATTTGGTGCTTTCTCAGCCACAACAATGCACAGTTGCCAAATTTTAAGCAGCGGGCAGGCGGGTGACCTTTGACCTGTCTCTGGTGAACTAATCATTTAGCTGATTTGCATATAATGTATAGAGGACCTGGTTGAGGGCCATAAGCGCAGCGTGTTGAGTAATAATTTCCTAGTCCACTCTGTGATTGTATCTAGAGTTATGTCCCTTAGTGGTACATATACACATTAACTTGGTCGGCCTCACTGTGGATCAAAGCTGACAAAAACAATTCCATATTTTGTAAACGTAAGAGGTTACAGCATGTTATCAAACTTTTCCTTCATCAATGATGGTCCCTGTAAGTGTAGCAAAAAATTACGCCCAAATACAATCTTCTTCCTGTTTGTGCTTAACTCACATACAGTGCCGCCCCACCCCCACCCCAACCCACACTCCCCCCCCCCCCACACCCGACCGAGCACACTACCCAGAATCTCTTGCCAAACTCGATTTAGACACGTGAACCTGACAATCTAGCTGATTTGCCTAACTGAACACACCAAAAGCAGGGCCGGATTAACAGGTTGCAGGGCCCTAGGCACCTTTCTTAAAATTCTAGGAAGACCCGGCAGACTGGAAAATTCTGAAAATTAGGTTTTCTCAGATGATAACTCCTGCATTTTGGAGGCAGATATTGACCTAAAAGTGGTTGTAACATTATTATCTTTCCATTCGTTTTCTCCTGAGAAGGTGTGCGTGACATCACCATCAATGAAATATGTGGACAATGGAGGAATCCCGTTTTAGCCACCCTTCTCTAGCTAAGCACCACCCACGCTTTGCCCGTGTTGAGGTCGGTCTATTCCTGTGCTCCCTGAATCACAATTACCATAAAACTGTACAGGTAAGCTGTTGAATATTCTTAACCTAATTTGACTGGGTGCTGTGCTATGGCAGCAACAGCGCCCGGTCAAATTAGTTTCAAAATATTCAACAGACTGTTTATTAAATAGTAAAGACATACAATTTGTACACCTTGACGGACTATTAAGCGTTTGTGACAGGCTTAATTGCGTCATTCATGACGTAATTGATTATTACGTCAGCATACTTGTGACTATGTTGAATATGACGTCATGGGATGGATCAATAAACTGGATTCCTCCATTATTATTCCAGAAAGAAAAGGTAGGTTCCTGCATTTCAAATGGTAAAAGAACGAATAGCAAAAGAATGAAGTTAATTAGCAATAGATATCAGGCTAACACGTTCAACATTACAGAGCAGATATGAACACTTATTTTGATGTAAGAATACCGGGTGTTATGTTGAATATGTTTTAGTTCAACTAGAAGCTGTTGCTGCCTTACTTTCTTCAAAGTAAATTCGAAATAGTCAGCAGCATGGTTGCTTTATAATTGAGATACTGGGTTTTCCGGGATTCGCCAAGGCAAGACAAATAATTGAAGATAATGCTTCAGCAGCATACCGGTTATTGGAACAACAGGGATTTCCCTAACATAATAATCTTCTGACATTGAAAAAGAAAGCACCTTATATGATGCAGAGATTGCGCAACCAGGCCACGAGATTATAGTTGCCAGCATTTCATAGTATGGATGTAACGAACTAATTAACCAATTTCAACAGACAATCAGGCAATCAAATAACCTGACGAATTGATCATTTAATAAGACAGTCAGGCAAGTTATCAATACTGCAAACTCACAAGTACGACTAACACGCACGCACGCACGCACGCACGCACGCACGCACGCACGCACGCACGCACGCACGCACGCACGCACGCATGCACGCACAATAGACCTATCTATGTAATTTATTGGAGTATATGCATTATATACATTCATTTCCACTAGATGTCTTAAGATAACACATGTTTGCCCACATAAACACGTTTAACCCCGTGTTGGAATCGATCGAACCAGGAAACCCCTGAAACTCAATTTCCAGAAAACTATACAGGTAAGCTGTTGAATATTGTGGAACTAATTTGATTGGCAACAACATCCAGCAACATTATATTCAAAATATTCAACAGAATGGTTAGTGAGTAGTACAGCCATAAAATCTCGTCTCCATGGGGGACTTTTAAAAGTTCATCCTTATTCATTACGCATTTTATTGCACCGTTAGCCTATATGTAATGTAATTGATATGGTGTCATATACTTGAGTGACAGATTGGATAAATTCATTAAGGTTTCCGTGTCCCAATAACTACAGCGCCTGTTACACGAGATGAGGTACTGTGTAATTTCTCTGCAATTTACCCAGAACGGATGACAAATTTGTTGTAACTATTGGGCGCCACATTATTTAATCTATTCTCTGTACAGACTGTGATTTCCCAAATAGCAAGTAGCAGCTGCTATATTTGCAACTTAGGGAGCTATGGCAGAAATATCAACGGTTTGCCCAACAGGCCGACATGCACAACTAATAAAAGTTCACCCTCTGTACGTGAAACCGATAACATGTGTTAGCTATCTCTTGAGATGTTAGTAAGTAGGACGTGTTCATCGCTGTAGCTCGACAATATGCATTCCAATACTATTTAGTGTAAGTGAGGTGTATCTATTTTCAGAACAAAACATGAGTAATGTGTCAATGGCAGCAATCTAATTACTGTTAACATAATTGTTAGGCAAAACGGGAACAATATTACTGCAATAACTTTCAGTCTAAATATTCTAATTATTCTAAAATGGGCAGCATATATTTTTTTAGTTATTACTAACTAATGTAGCAACGAGTGTGTCACATTGTTGTCCAAAGAAGCAGATGGCCTTCAATATCACTACCTAACTAAGTCAGGTTATTAACCAAAACAATCAGTTTTAATAGCGTTACGTAACTATGAAAATGGAGTAAGAGTATGACTTGATGCAATTCCTCTCACGGTGAAGCAAAGACCGCGTGTACATTTCCGATCGATAAATACATTTGTAATCGATGCACGAAATATGCACACATGACTATTTTAGAATATTTAGACTGGATGTGGTTGCAACAACAATTTCAGTCGAATGGCTATCTAATCTGTACCAAATGACACTATTTTGACAATAATTTGCATGAACTGTATAATTGGTGTTGCCATGATTGACAGAGGCAACTTTCATCAATATTATTGTCAAAATATTCGTAATTTCTCCCGGAAATTGAGATCCTTGACTGAAAAATATTGAAAGCCGAGCTGTCTAGCTACTGTCGTGCATACCGGTACGTCATACGCGCTTTAAGAACTAGCTAAGGATCCCATTAGCGCGGACACGGGCGCAAATGAACACATGTTTCTCTAGTTATTTAAGCACAATAACTTTAAGACTTACGTTTCAAGACAACCCTGATCCGTTTACGATGAACCTTATCTTGACTTATCAGCATGCATTCATAATCACCGGCCTGCTCTTTTTCGAAGAATCTAATTGTAAGCGTGAAATAGAATCCACCATTCCTGAATCTTGCAGAGCTCTCGTGATTGGAATATGTGTATGGACTATGAGTATTTTGGACGGTAAACGTCTTTCCTCGACGTGTCGCGGTTACGATGGTGTGTAGAACGGATCCATCTGACGAAAATTTCCGGATTTCAGCCTCTTTTATCGCGGTGGATGGATAAAAACAAGATATGTTAAAGCGGCTTCTCTCAACAGCCTGAATCACAATGTCCGGCTTAGGAGCTTCCATTCCTAGAAGAGAACAATATGATATTTATTTTCTGAAATTCAGTGGAAAACGTACACGAGACCTGCATGATTCTGAACAATGGTCGAAAGCCACCACCACCGTCCCCACCCCAGCCCGCACACACCCCACCCCAACCCGTCTCATCAAAATACTTGGCACGACTGACAATCCAGTGGTCTTGAGATATGCTCAATTTTAGAGCAAGACAGAGAGTATTATTATTGTGTATTCCCTCACGTGCTGTTATGGAGGGCTCCGATCTGTCACTCAAGTTTCTGACGTCCTAATCAAAATATATAATTTCATGGCTGGCGTCATAATCAAATGACGTAGGTCAGATGCGAAAGTAGTAACGGTCCGAGAGTAACCATTTGAATTGTACATCGTTAACGGATTTACAACTTAATATAGCGAATTTACAATGTAATAAACATTATGTTGACTATTTTGAAATTAATTGAACTGGGAGCTATGGCTCCAAGGTCAAATTGATTTCAAAATAGTCAACAACTTACACGTAGAGGTACCTTGAAATTAGGATTCTTGGAATTCGTGGTTAAAATTGTTAAAATTGTTAAAATCTATTCAAACACGTATTCAAAATGAGCAGAGCTTAGCTAGAAATCGGGGGAGTATAGCTAGAAATGAGTGGGTGCATACTTAAAAATAAATCTGTCTATTGACCGTACATGTGCAAGGAACACATTTTAGTATTCCACTGAGACAATATCAGCCGAAACACCACGATAAACATTGGTTTTATAACTAGGTTATACACTCAGAGATAATTCGTCGCTCAGATGGGTAATATTAAAAATGTTTTGCCGGTTCTACTGGCGCGTACAATCTGTACAAACAATAATTTCGCTCGCGTCGCTCGGGGAAATAATAACCCATCGGGGTTTACTGTTGTCAACATATAAATAAAGCGCTAAATAATGACACATGACGATCATCTGAATGAATCGATAGTACGACGATTTTGATTGGCCCAAAAAGCGAAATGTTATGTCATAATATCATACTAAATAATCTTTATCTCGCCTTCACAAAGTGAAAAGAGATTTTGGGAGAGGGGAAACACGGCGGCGTTGGCCTTTGCCCCAGGTCGTTGTCGGCGTCCGGCTACATTAAGCATTTTTAAAACAAGATTTACATCAATAAGGCGTTATCCAGATTTTCTCGCCGTTTGAACTTTTCTTATTTTAGGGCTGATTTGTATGCAGGTTATATGGCCAGGTATAGGTTTTACATTTACATCAACTAGTGGTTATCCGATTTGAATAAAACTTCTCGGACTTTGAAAAGTTTCACGGGGTTTTTTCGGGGTTTGAACATTGATTATTTTACGACTCGTTTGCAAGCCGGTTATATGTCCTGGATGAGGCTTTTGCTGCGTTAAGCTTTTTCAAACGACATTTATATCAGCAAGTGGTTATCCGAACTGAATAAAACATCACATATTCGTTCTATTATGCGCTTATAATTAGTCCACATAAAAAAGAAATTGATTTTCAAATCTTTCCATTTGTTTTTCAACGTTTGAACATTGATTATTATTTTAGGGCTGATTTGCATGCAGGTTAAAAGTAGTACGCTGTCTTAAGTTTTTTCAAACAAGATTTACATTAAAAATGGGTTATCCGATTGAGATAAATCTTCAGAAATTTGTTCCATGCGATGCTTAGAAATAGTCCGCATAAAAAATAATAGAATAAGAAAATTTGTCATATTTTTACTGGGTTTAAACTTTGATTATTGATGGCTCAGTTGCGTCTAGTTTATGCATATTACGCTGTGGTTAATGTTTGTTCAAATGACAATTTAATCAGCAAAGACTTATCCAGTTCAGATAAAATGTTTTAATTTGCTATATAGGCGTCTTAAATGTAGCCCGCATCATATTAATGTATTTGCTTTTGAAAATGTTTCGTCTTTATCAGGATATGACCTTTACTTATGTTTTAACGATTCGTCTTTCTGTCAGTCTCGGTCTGCCAGTAGTCATTGTACTGCAGGTTACTACCGGGCGGCAAGGCTTTGTGGTTCAGCCTCGAAGCTATGCTTCTACGAATCTATGCTTGCCCATTGGGTAGTACCCTGGGTATTTTGATTGCCAAATTTCAAAATGAAACTTTGTCCGGTGGTCAATCATATCCTGGAATTTACGATTAATGTACAGGTAAGCTATTTGCTATCCTCTTTTAGCCCTTATTCTATATATGTACATGCCTCGGACATTATTTGTTCACAGAATATTTAGTCCGGGGCAGACCGGGTCATGCGGCAACGTAAGATTGAAGGCGAGGTATTTGGTATCTTCTGATACCTACTGTAATTTATCTGGACACAGGACTTAATGTTTCTATAGGTATCAACTGCATAGCAAATCTAACTATTTTTATCGCATCGGAATCTGTCTAAAATGCGCAGAAAACACCATCTATCGGACACTCTATTAATATATAATTGAATGACCGCCACTAAAGCAGATGGTCGCTGATAAATATAGGTGCTGTCATATGAAATGGTGCGTGCGTGCGTGCGTGCGTGCGTGCGTGCGTGCGTGCGTGCGTGCGTGTGGTCACACGAATATGTTTGTGTAAGAACAACAATGATGTGATCGTAAATGCGTTTACTCTGTTTGACTGTATACGCACCTGTGATGGATGTCCCGCCCTCTATTAGGAGTTCCAGAGAAGCTGACTCGTCCCAATATGTAGAAAATGTTGTAGAAAAGGCAACGCTGCATTTATAGATCCCTGCATCATCTGGACTCAGTTGACGGATTATCAGATCAAAACTAGTGACATTGCGCAAGAGGTGTTGCTCCATCTCTATCCGGTCCGGAGAACCTGACATAGTAGGAGGATGCACACCACTTTCTCGGCGGAGGATAGTGTTAAAACCGCCACTACGCATGTCCATTTTACTCCACGTGACATGTCTAAAATTCACATCAGCTGTTAAAAACTTACATGGCAGAGTTACCTCCGCTCCATTCACGGCCGATAATCTGTGTCTCACTGAGCCAGTAACACGACCTGAAACATAAAGTATTACACTCAGGGCCGGATTAGTCAGGACAGAGGACAAGAAGCTGAAGCATCAATTTAAAATTTCGATCGGCACAAAACTTGTTTAAAAATTCAATCTTAGCTACAGAAATACTGGAGATGCCGCCTGGGACGATTCATGTTTCAACATTTGCGGACCCTATTAGCATCCAGGCCTTTCAACCTTTAATCAGGCCGTGATAATATCATAGTTTTAAAACCAGAGAGAGAGAGACAGACAGACAGACGGACGGACGGACGGGCGGGCGGGCGGGCGGGCGGGCGGACGGGCGGACGGACGGACGGACGGACGGACGGACGGACGGACAGACAGACAGGGAGGGAGAGAGAATTGACAGATTGAATTCTTTTAGTGTTTCAATGCAATGCATCACCATTTTTTTACATTTCATAACATAGACAGCATGGATAACAATTCACTGACACTTACTTAATTGTCAGATTGATCGAAATTTGGCGTATTTAATAGCCGATTTTCGGGGAATAGTATGCCAGTGCCATAGTCTCATGATCTACCAAAATACATGGGATGAGCCACTGAAATTAGTATAGTTTGCCCGCGCGATTAGAAGAGGAAAATGCGTAGTCCCATCTAGCCCGATAGCATCCACGATTGAGACCATCGGAAAAGTTACTTTACACGTCATGGATGATCTGATAAAATAATATCATTTGAATGAGCTGTGTCTGGGACAATCACGGCAGATCCAAGAATTCGTTAAGAGCGTGGCCCATAAATTGGTCCTAGAGCTCAATCAAGGTTCGATGAAGTTATTTGATATGTCCAAAGATAATATTTCTCTACGTTTTCAAATTTTCTTACTCAGCCTTTGAACCTTGAGGAATCAGTCAGCAGTTCAATTTCACAGTAATCATGCTAGTAAGTTGTTGACTAATTTGAAACTAATTTATCCGAAGCTGTTCATGGCAGTATCAGCTTCCAGTTAAATAAGTTTAAAAATATTCATGGATGGATGGATGAGTGAGTGAATGACTGGATGGAAGAATGAATGTGGATGGATGGTTTGATGGGTGGGCGGGTGGGTGGATGGATGGACGGACGGATGGATAGATGGATGGGTGGATGGATGCAGGTATGTTTGTAAGTAGGTTCATAAATAAGTAGGTAGGCACGTAGTAGGTATGTGGGTAGTTTGTTCATTTGTTCGTTTGGGCAGTCAGTCCGTCGGTCTATCAGTCAGCCGGTCGGTCAGTCGGTCGGTTGGGCGGTTAGTGGGTCGGTAGGTCGGCCCTTCGATCGCTCGGTTGGTTGGTCGGACGGCAAGCTGTTCAGACGGTCGGTCAGTCGAATGATCGGTCGGGCTGTTTGTTTGTTTGTTTCTTTACTTGTCTGGAACTATCTTTGAATTAACTGATCGGATTTGAAACAGACTTGAGCTCAAGATCGGATTTTTCGGTAAAGTAAGCATCACCAAAGTTAATGTTGATCAGGGTAATACATATATAAAAAGTTCGAAGGGCTCATCCAAAATATAGATGTGACGAGGATTTCCTATCTGCTATGACTTGCTCTTGTAACTCCAGCTAAAATGCTCAGTAGGAAATGGCATTCACCATATTGATATACCTTACCTAATTTGCATGATTGAAAGGAGGCTACAAAGGATGTGTTTTTCAAAGTAGGTTTATGAAATTGAACATCATCAAATTAACAGAATACACACTTGTGCTATGCGAGATAACATACCTCTAAACTGGACCGTGAATGACTTTGCTGTGCGTACCCCTTCTTGGCTGGTGTATCTGCAAAAGTAGTGACTGTTTTCTATATCACGCAATACAACTTCCATTCTGATTCCATATGCTGTGTTTGTAATGTAGGCGTCAATTCGACGTGGTGTTGCGACTTGAACCGTCCAATTTGTGTGGGTTCCGTGCTGCTCACGGGTACTGCCTGCTAATCGATATCTACTACCGGCAAATTCGTCTATGGATTTGACAAAATCAACCGTCCTTAGCCCAGCCCCATGGTAAGTACAATTGAATCTGTACGTTCCACGGCGTAATATGTGATGTTTTCGTTTTCTGTGATGTCAAACTGGCCAAACCCTAAAAAATGAAGGTACACCTGTCTCAGTAAATAATGTGGTGGTCAAGAGAACAACAACCCAGCTATAATAAAAGATAGTAATACTATTAAATAATGGATTCGTAGATAAAAGGTGTATACAAAGGAGTATACAAGCAATTTAAACATTGACAATCTTTTTTATGAAGGAATCCAAAAACAGAGATCACCCACATATACCTATTGACAAAACGTGAAACTAATGACAATGACGATCCAATTCGTAGTGGCGGACCATGGAGGAAAAGTACAATCCTGAGCTCACTACTCTGAAGTACTGCTGACATTGCTACACGCTGCGTCATGGCAACATAGCTTTCTAGTCCTTCTCGAACATATGGATTCGTAGATAAAAGGTGCCCTTGACAACAAGACTACGTTTATACAACGCAACCTGTATATCCTTGATGCTGTACAGATGAACGTGTATTTAGGAGTATGGTTTCTGACGATAAACTTCCTTTTGTTTATCTAATGCATTCTGAGTGCTCTAGCAATATTTTACTAATCATATCCATTGCAGCATTTTTGATGGTACACAATTACTGCGAAATTTCCAATAGTACGTATGCATGTTTTCATACATGTGCAGCTACTTGCCAAATCAGAGAATAGGAATACATGTAATTCGACGCATTTTGCGCATATGTTATCATGCAAACAGTGTAATCTCGTGTCCTATAGTGATCGATGTATGCGTAATCATCGTGATTATGTCCTTTAGTGATCGATGTATGTTTAATCATCGTGTGAATGGAACATGTGATACTATAAAGTGTTATTCGATTTGTTTCACTATGCTAAAGTCCACAGAAGAGCATGTTTTCGGAATGATCAAGTGTCGTGCATGCGACGAATAATTCGAATGGGTGTGAGAAACATGTTTGCGTCCATAAGGTCATCAAGGAAATGCCGACGTCGCCCTCTCGTGAACGAGATATGCGCACTAGTCCCGCATGGACCATATCAAAAATATATAAGCTATAATACGGAGACTTTTATCCCACCTTCTATTTTCACAAATAGTTAAATGGGTCACATCTGACAGTATGTTAGGTGAGAATAAAATGAATTTAGTCTTAGCTAATACATGCTGTGATGACTGTATTGAATTTGAATCAATGCTGTGCCGTCATAGTAGCAGGGAGATTAAATTTCACGGACTTTCTGCTTTGGATGATTCATGCAGAATCTAAATCTAAATCAGGTCAAAGCGACTCTATAACATAGAAAGAATCGGCAGATCCGAGATCGTATGTCTTTTCCGTCTTCGTAGTTATCGCACATAAAGCGCGTGTTTATGACACGTTACTGATACCACAATGCATACTTAGGCATGAAAATCTCCATCTCAATCCCTGGAACATTATAATCCGAGGTCATATGTTCCTTACATTCTCGATACGAATGATAAAATTTGTAGATTCGTTGAACCTTATCACCATTTTTCTCTATAAAATTAGCGAGGTCTTCCACTTACCCCCAGCATAATGGCATGTTCTCCATCGGCGTAACCTGCCACAGTATTTGGGCAAAATAATAGCATTTCCAGAGGAGTGGATATTCGGAAGCGAGGGTATGAAAGCTGATGAACGAGAAGAAGTGCATATGATGTACATAAGCAAATGATTGTGTACTGTATTTCTGATGTATCCGTGTTTCATCTAGTTGTGTCTATGTTTAACACAATATTCTCCGAGTCAATGAAAGGTCAAAATACATTCGTGTCCTGGAATGACCAGGATAACTCTAGCTTCTGTATGTACCAAAGCGTACATAGTATTATGGCCTCTCTCTCTCTCTCTCTCTCTCTCTCTCTCTCTCTCTCTCTCTCTCTCTCTCTCTCTCTCTCTCGGATTCTCTCCCCCAACCCCCCCTCTCTCTCTCTCCCTCTCTGTGTCTCTCTCTCCCCCCCCCCCCCCTCTCTCTCTCTCTCTCCCTCTCTCTCTCTCTCTCTCTCTCTCTCTCTCGCTTTCTGTCATCTCCTCTCTCTCTCTCTCTCTCTCTCTCTCTCTCTCTCTCTCTCTCCCTCTCCCCCCTCTCTCCCTCTCCCTCCCTCCCTGCCTCCCCTCCCTACCTCCCTGCCTCCCGCCCTCCCGCCCTCCCCCTCCGTCTCTCCCCCTCTCTCTCTCTCGCTTTTCTCCCTCTCCTCTCTCTCTCTCTTTCTCTCTCTTTCCCTCCCTCCCTCCGTCTCTCCCCCCCCTCCCTCTATCTCTCTCGCCTTCCCACCTCTCTCTTTCGCTCCCTCCCTCTTTTCCCCCCCACCCCTTTTCTCTCTCTCTCTCTCTCTCTCTCTCTCTCTCGGATTCTCTCCCCAATCCCCACTCTCTCTCTCTCTCTCTCTCTCTCTCTCTCTCTCCCTCTCTCTCACTCCCTCTCTCTCTCTCTCACTCCATCTCTCTCTCTCTCTCTCTCTCTCTCTCTCTCTCTCTCTCTCTCTCTCTCGCTCTCGCTCTCTCTCTCTCTCGCTCTCTCTCTCTCTCGCTTTCTGTCATCTCCTCTCTCTCTCTCTCCCTCTCCCCCCCCCCTCTCTCTATCTCTCCCTCCCGCCCTCCCTCCCTCCCCCTCCGTCTCTCCGCCTCTCTCTCTCGCTTTTTCCCCTCTCCTCTCTCTCTCTCTCTCTCTCTCTTTCTCTCTCTTTACCTCCCTCCCTCCCTCTCTCCCTCCCCCCTCCCTCTATCTCTCTCGCTTTCTCCCTCCCTCTCTCACCCCTCCTCCTCTCTCTATCTCTCTATCTATCTCTCTCTCTCTCGCTCTCTCTCTCTCTCGTTCTTTCTCTCTCTCTCTCCCTCCCTCCCTCCCTCCACCACCCACCCACTCTCGCTCTAATAAATTTAATATATGCATACCTTGTTGGAAATTAAAATCATAGGAGACGCTCTGATGAAAAAACGGAAGCAAAGCAAAGATTAAATACGTAACAAATTCCATCATTCTTCGGTTATTCGGTAGCTTCTACCTATATCTACGGATCCACTTCAATATCTAACGCCAGATGTCAACCTCATTCGAAGTTTATCTAGCAGTCTGACACCTCGGAGTTTCTCAAAAGAGTGTGACCTGATCAATCTTGTCTAGGCAATATGTACATATAATCTCTGATAACTATAAGTGGGCGTTTGCTTTAAAATGAGTAATACCACATTAACCATTTCAATACGGAGACTCAAGTACAGTAAACTCTCTCTGAAACGACCGCTTTATGGAGCGTAAAGAATTGGTCAATATGGGAGGAACCGGTCTGTTGTTCAAGTGTCTGACGTCATTATCGCAAATACGTTAAATCGAAAGGTTTGTCATGTAAGTGTACGAATTGTATGTCGTTGGTAAATTTACAATTTAATAAACATTCTGATAAATATTTTGGAAGTAAATTGACCGGGAGCTGTTACGGCTAAATACAACAACAGCTGCGGTCAATGTGATTACAATATATTCAACAGCTCACTTGTATAGTTACTTTGAAACTTAGATTTTGGAAATACAGATTTCACAGTTTCAAATAGTTTCTAACACGCATAAAAGTGGGCTTAGCTTAGCTAGAAATGGTCGAACATGGCTTGAAATGGATCCCTTTATTGAAAAAGTTGAGGTTAACCCTGGTGACTTAAATTACCATGCGCCTTTTGGAAGAAAGAGAACGTCCTTCTCTCAAACAGGTGGTCGTTCTACATCCTCCTTTGTGTATTATGTCGTCTTGAGAAGCGCCATCTGTAGTGTAGAGGCTCGCAGGATGCTATTGATTTAAATCACTCATGCGTGACAATGCTAATTAATGCATAATTAATTTGATTAATGGGTTTTTAATTGGTTTTGACAGGTGTAGTGCGTAATGATGTCATAGAGGTTATGTGTGCGTCTGTGTGCAATTGTTCAGTTGTCCGAATGAGTGATGTGTATCTGTCAGGTTGTGACGAGTTGTTTGATCAATACGAGAACAATGCCCGCCAGCGCGCAGCTAGTGTAACGCTATTGGTGTAGGCTATGCGTTATTGTTATGAGTTGGTGTCGAACAATGTCCACATAGCTTCCTAAGTCAAATTAGTATCAACAAAATATTCGCTTAAACTACCATTGCGCCGCAATTTAGGCTTGAAAAAAAATAAAAAAACAAGTTAAAATATGGTTAATGTGTAATTTTACCTGCAGGTGTGATTCGAGTGTTAATGAATCCGTCAATAGCGTTCAATACATAGTGAGCACCTGCATGTACAATAGCACCCAGACGTCGTATGCATGAACAATAGCGTGCAGTGTACACTTATGAACAATAGCATGCACCTCCATGAACATGGGAGATGTGTACCAACGGTCTCAGATGTCTGAGAACATCGTCCATGTTGCTGATAGTGACTGCGATTCAGTAGTACATTATGAAGATGATATCGCAAATATTAGAAATTGTCAACTATTATGGTTTCTAATGAGGTTTTGCAATAATAATACTCGAAACCATTGGACAATGTCTATTCCATATTCTGTTAATAACGATGTACTAATTTGAGTCATGATCAAAATCCTACCATAGTTAATTATACCATTGCTTAAAGCCCTCTTGCAATCGCTAGTTAGGGAGTTCAGGGTTCGACCGATCCTAACATGTGCGAAGCATGGGTGGAGCTTAGCTTACAGACGTGTGGAGCATAACTAAAACTGGAAATGTCCATTGACATGCAATAGGCATATGTACCTTTTACTATATTATCTGACTAGTGATGTTATATGCATCTGAAATTTCTGGGTTTGAGAAAAACTGATCTGCCTCAGATCTGCCAAATAAAATTTACAAAATTCCTTTGCATATTAAAAAGAGTACACCAATTATTATGATTTATACTGAACTAGGAAAATTCCACCTACACATAAAGCTACAATGTAATTTGATTCGGTTCTGGGGTGGCATAGTACTTGAAATCCTTTATCCCTTGATAATTGTTAATATACGGTAAATATAAGTAGATTGCAAAAGTACAAGGTCATATGAATTGGTGTATGCAATGCATGCACAAGTAATGCACGGTGCACACCTTAAGACCTTTGTCACCAACCAGATAGCTACTTGTTGTCAACCAGTTGGTGACTTGCTGTTAACATAAAATATTTTAGAAAATGTCTCGCTCATAATCTGTGTAATAAATATTTGATGAAAGATGGCCGTATAAACATCGCCTGCTGCAGTAGTTTCTAGTAAATTATGCAGTAGCCATTACGTGTGATAAATTTCTTAATGCGATCATATATGTATAGACGATATCGACATAACTGATTATGGGTGAGTTCACGGTGAGTGATGATATGGAATACAAAATGTGCTTATATGCATATAGAAGACGCGCATAATTTTGGAACCAAAATACTGATCATTTAGTGTTAATTTGGTACATGGTCCTATGCCCGCAACATTGCTTGCAATGGGTTTTACATAGTATATTGCCCTAGTACTTGATACATGGGAACATACGTACCCGTCTAGATGATAGCGATGCTGAAACAGTTGGTAATGATAGTGAATAAAAATATGGTAAACTAACTTCTGTGTAAGGTCTACCTGACATGGATTTCCAGAACAAAGATAAAAATAGAATATAGAGAATATGTGGGATATCTGCCACATTCCGATGCTGGAATTCTGAGTGGTAACATAACGGTGTATGCAGTCACACATCAAATCCATTTTACTATACTACAAGCAATAATAATAATAATAATAATAATAATAATAATAATAATAATAATAATAATAATAATAATAATAATAATAATAATAATAATAATAATGACATCAAAAGGTGTTTTAAACATTTTGTCATGTGCAATGTGAGGGTGTGTAAATTTGATATGTGGCTAGGAGGTGGGATGTTTATGCTCAACACATGCGGTATCATGTATGATTCTACATACTCTATATATACAATATTCTGACCACATTTATTTATATATTATTAATGTCTATATCAAAAATAGGTCTCTTTTCAGTCTCATCTCATCTGTTCACAAGAATGTTTAATGTGATGGTCAAAGTCATTTTTGATAACATTTAGCCATTCTACAAGTGAATGTTACTGGGCCATGGTTGTCTCATTTCGAGATCGGAACCAGTTATCAATGTAGCTCATGTCCATCAGTCTGTCACACGGTCTGTCTGTCTGTCACCTAATGTCAATTATCAACCACGACTACACCAGTGGGTCGGTGGCATGGACCATGCAGGTACATACCCCGGTGGCCTAGATAAGTACCTCGGTATAGGTATAAGGACAACTGGATGTATTGGTCTCAGTATTCCAAATGCCCTTATTATCATAAGAATTTCATGTTGTGGTTCGTCAGTCATGCTCAAATACAGTTTATACATTTTAACATTATATTTTTATATGATTACCCGTTTAGTTGTTCATGATTCTAAATGAATCTTATAATGCGATTAATATAATTTATTAAAAATAGAATATAGCGAATGAAGTGTAGGATTTCTGCCACGTACCAATGCTGGAATTCTGAGTGGTAACATAAGATGTATGCAAAGTTGTACATTCACACATCTATTCCTTAACCAGGCATAGGTCAATATTCACGAATTGACGATGAATACCGAGTTTAAATGTGTTTCGCTATTTGAATTTCTTTTTAAACATATAACTAGCAGTATCACATATTACATCAGTGTCGCACCTAAACCATGACATAATACACAACCGGCGCAAATCAGAACTAGTGCCGGATGTACGCTATTGTTCATAAGTGGGTGCTGCAGGCTATTGTTCATTGTTATTGTTCATGCAAGTGCCAATGTTCATGTGAATAAATGCTATTTTTCAAAAAGTGCAGGATAAAACGTTCAATAGTGTGTGATGAATGCTATTGATGGATTCATTAACACTCAAACCACACCTGCAGGTAAAATTACACATTGGCTAAATTTTAACTTCTTTTTTTTCGAACCTAAATCGTGGTGCAATGGTAGTTTAAGTGAATATTTTTTATATTAATTTGACATAACAAGCTACAATTCGTGCTAGTTTCAAATATTCACCAGATCCCAGCGACCACATGTATGAACAATAGCGCATAGCGACCACTTTTGAACAATAGCATGCAGTGACCACTTATGAACAATAGCGTGTAGCGACCACTTTTGAACAATAACCTGCAATGACCACCTGCATGAACAATTCATAAGTCACCGCTGCACGCTATTATTCATGCAGTACGCCATTATTCAAAAGTACTGTTTGACGATTTGACATAGGAAGCCGCAATTACACTTAGTTTCAAATTTTCTACTTTTTAATAACCTTCAACCACGAGGGAGGGGGGCGCCGCCCACCTAATTAAAATGCTAAACACAACAAGGAACATCGTCGTGTCGT